>JAHKKF010509652.1:0-17507 GCA_019740295.1 Labeo calbasu
TTTAAGATGGTCCGCGCATGTAAATGACAACAGTTTGTGTGGAGCAGCATTTACTGTAAATGGAGGTGCTCTGAGATGCGTGTAACTGTAAATAATTAAAGCGCATATATTAAACCTGCAGAGCATTTATTTAATTGAATCGTAGCTTTTGTGCATTCACTATAGTATTATGCTTTATTATGATTTATAGATATATATTAATGGGTTTAATACATCATGCAGCCTTTGAAAATGGTCTAATAATGCATTTCATTGATTCTCGTCCATGGAATGTGCCATTTTGTGCCAAATGTGCCGTTTGAGAATGCAACAGCCACCAGTTATGCTTTATTTATGTGGCAGATGATTACAGCATTTCACTAGATTTGTAGTGAGACATTTTTGTAAGCCTGTTTTCACTGAAGCTGGAGTTTTCTGTCAAAATAATAGCTTCACCGCAGTTTCCGTCAAACTAAAAGTTTAAAAGTGCAATATAAATTGCAGACAGCTAATGGTTTAAATGTTAATGTTACTGCAGTCCAAATTCAAAATATCTCTTTCAAGTGTAGAAATTAGGAAAGAAGTATTGTAATTTTCTGAAAGCAGAAAAAATACTGTGAAATATTCACTTTCATTTATTTTACAGTGCAATTGTTTTAAAATATACGGCTATTACTATGGTTTTTATTATTATTATTATTATATTCTAATTTGTTTGGCTTTCTAAAACCAGTGTGAATGTAATTTAGAGTGCATTAGATAGAATAATTTAACTTCAAAATGTACCAAAAAAAATTTTTTCCAATTCTTTATTTGTCTTTTTATTTTTTTAATATCGTGGACCTCATATTGCAATATTATCGTATCATGAAATTTTGATATCGTTACATCACTAGAAACAATATATTACCGTAATTTTATCACTTTTTTTGGCAGGATGGGAAACCTCTTGTTACTTTAATATATAAGCAAAAGGAGAGCTGTCTGTGACAGAATGCGGTGAGGAAGGAGGGAAGTTACAAAGAAAAATGCCAAGCTTTTGATCCACTGAAGCTAAATAGGGAGGCATGTGGCAAGCCTGTTGCTGACAAAGAGAGAAATGGAGTTGTTGCAGTGGTGACAGCAGTTGCTGGACGGATTTGCTGTATAACCAAGACCTTCAAGAACCTTCAAGAAAGGATTTCTAACAGAAATATAAAAGGACTTTGGTAAAGCATGACTGAGGCGTCTATCAGTCTGTCAGACCATAAGAGTGGCTGAAACACCGTCTGGTAGGAATGGTTAGCTAGTCATCCAGCAAACAACTAGTCGATTAGGGAACAATTTATCTAGAACACCTTTAAAGTCTTTAAGGGGGAAACTGAATGCCTACTGAATGCCTATCTTTAGGGTCTTAATAAAATTTCTGTAACATATTTTGATTTAAATTCCTCAGTAGTTGTGTAAAACAACTAGGGCTGTCACTAACGATTATTTTGTCAAGTAATCGGATAATCATTTTTTTCGTAGTAATAAAAATAGACCTAAGTGAACAATAGCTTTTAAAATGATTAAAATACATACAATATATAATTGCAATAAGGCAATAATAATTATTTCAAATAAAGTATCAGAAGCAAGTAATCATATGGTTTTAGTGAACAAAATGTTCACTAAAACCTGTAGCAGCAATATGGGCGGAAATATGCTAATACAGGACAATCTGTCAGCGGTCGTGGGTGGGGCCTGAACAATATGACATCACACTGCTCAGAAAATCAAAACGGCTTGATAATTGAGACTGTTTGGGTTTTTTGGAGATTAACAACAAAGCAGTGAATAGATTTTTATCATTGTAGGGTGGTTGTGTCCACACACTGCTAAGATAGATTTATATGCAAACACCATGTAAAAGTGAATCTGGCATCCGATGTCCCCTTTAAAGTTCAGTCTAGGTGTTTTACACCTAAGTAAACACACCGTCTGGATTTATTTTTTCCATTCATTTTCCATATAGGCATTTTAAAATATTCTTCAATAAAGCATGAATCAAACCAATAAAATAATCAGAGTATAAAATGTGCTTATGTATATTTACATAAAAAAAATACATTCGCATAAAAGTTCTATTTTTAATTTAAAATATTAAATTTCAATTTATATTATATATTTATATAAAATTAATCTGAAATATAATAGTACAATATAAACTCCATTAAAGGTGCTGTATGTATTTTTTTTGACTGTACTAAAGCATAAAATAATATGTTAATGGAAATTTAATGAAACATACTAAGTTCACATTTTTGTTTCTTCAAAAAACATGCTATAGCCAGTAATTCTGCTTTAAAATGTGTGTTTCGTGTCGGAATGTCCATTTCTGTTTTGGTCTGTGTGATTCCACCCACTGCCAGTTTGCCCAATAATATTTAGACACCACGGGTTGCCAGATAGTAGAAAAAAGCCTCGGCATCCATCTAAAAAGCTCTATGACCACAGGCAATTACTTATCCCATGAAGCTTTGTGAATGACATAACCTAATATGAAACAATGGTAGAATATAAAACTACTTACTAAAACGACTGACTCCATTAAAGGTTCTGTATGTAATTTTTTGACTGTACTAAAGCATAAAATAACATACGTTTCTAAATATTTAGGAAACATACTAAGATCACATATTTGTTTCTCCAAAAAACATGCTATAGCCAGTAATTCTGCTTTAAAATGTGTGTTTTGTGTCAGAATGTCTGTTTCTGTTTTGGTGTGTGTGATTCCACCCACTGCCAATTTACCCAATAGTATTTAGACACCAGGGGTTGCCAGATAGTGGGAAGAAACGCCTCTGCATCCATCTAAAAAGCTCTGGCATGTTAAAAGACGCATGATAAATCAAGGGTCAATTGCAATAGTTTCTGTTGCGTGTCCAAAATCTGGCAACCTGCGTGAGCATTGAGTTTGAGGAGGAAGGGGCAGGGCGGGGGAAACAATGCTCTCCTACATTTTGAATTTAGACTGCAATACCCTGCAACCGATAACTCTCAATATTACATACTGCACCTTTAACTAAAATTAAATGCATTCATATAAAGTAATGAGTAAATAATGACTAGGCAGATGTTGTAAAGCTCTTCTGCTGCAATTCCCATTTCCATGCTCACAGAAATGTATCTGAATGTGAAGTCTCTATTCAGGAGAGTGTAGTACTTCACTGGGAATACAGCAATTAAACAAGATGCCTTGAAAGAAGAAGCTGGAATCACACTAAATTGTGCCTTTCCCACAAAGCATATATCATCATTTAACAACCTTGGACCTCACATTAGGTTCGTCTTGAAAGGTTTATACATTATCTCTAAAAAAAAATCAATTTCTCTATGGAGAAAATGAATGGGATTTTTACTTCCTACTACCTACTATTGCACCTCTATACGGTGTGCTAATTTGTAAGGATGTTGCTGCAATTGTGTGCAATTTTTCACCATTGTTATCGATCCTCCCTGTCCCACTCTCTCTCACTTTGTTCCTCCATCCTTATATATCCTCCAACCAATGAGCAACAATCAAAGAGTGCAAAAAGCCTTGAAGCTCAGAGAGTGTGAGGCAAGGTGAAAGGGCTTATAGTGGAGAGAAGTGCTGATTTTGAACCAATCCTGTTAGCGGTCACAGCCAAAGTCAAAGTTGTATTGCATTCTCCTGAATAAAAAAACAAAAAACAAAATACAAATGTTCCAGCAATATTCGCAGATAGTGAAAGTGTCTGTGTGACGAGGCACTGCGCTGAGGTAGTTACCGGTGTGCATGCAGACGTCAGCATGTGCCATATTGTGCAGTGCTGCGATAGATAGCGGCCATAAAATACACAGTACTGGTGTAAAGTAGTTCAGAACACAGTATAGAATGGAGAAAGTCCAATAAACTATAGAGACAGTCTAATAAAATGCAACACAGAGAACGCAATAAAAACACTTGCTGTAAACACTAAAGGTCCATTAAAGTGAATAAACATTTTAATTAATTAACATTATCTATAAACATTATTAATAAACATTATATTTACAAAGTCATTGAAATGAAGAAATGACTATTAATAATCTAACAGGACCAGAATTTTTTTTTTTTAATGAAAATTAAATGCAAATAAAAATCACATAATACTAATAAAACTAAAATAATAAATAAGCTAGAATAAATAATACATAAAAGAATAAATAAGCTTTCCACTGATGTATGGTTTGTCAGGATAGGACAATATTTGGCCAAGATACAACTATTTGAAAATCTAGAATCTGAGGGTGCAAAAAAATAAAAATTTCAAGAAAATCAGCTTTAAAGTTGTCCAGATAAAGTTCTTAGTAATGCATATTACTAATCAAAAATTAAGTTTTGATATATTTATGTTAGGAAATTTACAATGGAACATGATTTTTACTCTTTTTTTTTGGCATAAAAGAGAAATCGATAACTTTGACCCATACAATGTGTTGTTGGCTATGCTACAAATATACCTGTGCTACTTAACACTGGTTTTGTGGTCACAAATAATATTTAAAATTCATTCAAATGTATTATTTTTAAATGTTAAATTAATTGATATATTTATATATTACTATAATTTATATAATTATCTAAATATTAAATGTATACTGTATATATAAATTAAGTCCTGTGGTGAAATATGTATTTAAGGAGTAATAAAAAATTCAATAAAACCAGTTATTGCTTTTACATGCATTTCTTGGACTTCAGTAATTGCATATTCAACCTGCTATACTGAAAAAAAACCTCAACCTGACTGTTGTTCAAAAAAAGAACCTAAGGTGTGATGATAATGTCATCTGTATATAGAAACAGCTCACCAGAAGTCCATTCAAAAGACAATTAATTGAAACGAATGTTTTTCTGCTCCTCAGAACATAGGTGATTATAGATAATGTAAGAGAGAAGAAAGAAAGAGATAAAGAGCGAGAGAGAGAGAAAAAAAGAGAGCACACTTGCTTTCTCTCACTAAACTGCCCTCGTTAATGATTTTCGTGAGCATGCATATGTTTTCTAATTGGCGTATTATCAATAATGAGCCCCTGTTCAGATGTCATTCTCAGCAGGTATGGGTGAGTGTGTGCTACGTGTGCATGCTTAAAACTCCCAGACGCTCAGCATGTGACTACAAGTTGGTGATAAATTATACAGTTAGTCAAAACCGCACACCTGAGGACTTCAGTGTAGCTGACAAAATCAATTACAGCAGCCCTGTCAACTTGAAGCTGACACTGTCAAATCCACTGTAGGCACTTCACTGGCCTGAATTTTCCCTCTTATATGTTGTGCTGGCAAATCATTTAGGGGTGCTCCGACTGATCGGCTACCGATCATTATCGGCGATAATCCCTTGATCGGCAGTCTCTAAAAAGGCCGATCTCATAAACCGATCTAAAGCTGACGACGTGCCTGTCGTGAGAGGTTTGGTAAGACATGCAGCGCCACCGTCTCAGGTGCTTTTCAGCGCGGGTAAAACAATTATAATGCTGAAGGTGAGGTACAATTCATATTTCTTCATTTAATAACTTATAAAGTAATTTGGAAACCTTATGTGAGCCGTAATTTCACAAACAGCGCGAGTGAATGACCACGCACACACTTTTGAGAGTGACAAAAATCACGTGACGACTATAAGCGAGCTGCACAGCTGACACAGGAATTGTTTGCACAACAGAATCAGTGTCGCACCAATCATCGGTAAAGTTTGTAAACTGCATTTCTTTTTAATTCTTTCCAGTGTTTAACTATTCTCTCCTGGAGACTGGGCGCTCATGCACACTTGAAGAGTAAACACATAACGTCACGTTCACATACCTCCGTTTTCAGTGCGTAATTTTTCCGCGCTCATGCTAACAGATTAAGTCTGTGCTGCACGCGCGGAATTAAAGTGACAGCGCATTTGTTGTGGTAAATATGCCGAAAAAGTATTTTCAATAACAATGTTTGTATTCGAAATCAAAATAATGGATAAATGTGTTTGTGGAAATCAGACTTGTGCTGTGTAATTCTAAAAACAAAAATGCACTGCATGATCAAACATATATGTGAGATAAATATATATACATATATATATATTTTTTAAAAAGTCTAAAAATGTCTCAAATTAAAAAAGTCCCCTCTCTCTCAAAAAAAAAAAAATCAGGCCCTGAATAAGTGTCTAAAAATCCTGATTGGAGTATCTCTATAATAATTCTACATGATTAATAGGAGGCTTTAAAAAGATTGGTATTGGTGATCAGATAGGGTGACCACCTGGCAATAGGGCTGCTGCGAGACATAGATGTGATTTTGCGGGACAATGCGGGACACGTGCGAGACTGATACATTTTCTACTGTTATGCTATGTAAACACTGAGTACATTTGTTGTCATATTCGATGATCTGTGTTTTCTGAGCGCGCACATGCAAGCGAGAGAAAGTGAGTCTTTTTTATGAGAGTGAGAATCCACTTGCGAGGGAAGAGATTTGTGCTTGGGCATTTTAATGTGCCCTGCATTACAATAATGTGCTCTAGACATTTGTCATTAAAATAACACCATAGAAACCACCTCAAAGGAACTATTAAAATAAGAAGAAAGTCTTGTCTGAAAGCTGCATCGATTTTTTTTTAATTATTTAAAACGAATGGAGAATATCGTGTTTTTCCATGTGCGCTCGGTGGTCACTTAATAAGATCTGCAAATCCGCAGAAACTGTGCCACAAGAAATAAATAAAAAACTTTCTTAAAAAGACAAAAGAACGCATTGACGTTTTCTTAATATGATCATTAAAAACCAACAGACTGATGAAAATGCGGGACATTTCCTCAATATGCGACGTGCGGGACAAGGGGTAAAAATGCTGTGCAGTACAACATAAAGCAGGACAGGTGGTCACCCTATGATCAGATGGGTAGATACTGTTTCCTGTGATGGTGATCGGCCTCAAAAATCCTCTAAAACCATTAAAATTCCATTTAAAAAATGTACATGAATTAATAAATAAATAGAATTATGAAAGCCGTTTCAAACTTTCAGACAAAGCTTTACCAAGCCAACATTCAAAGCTGCCTTGACAAACTATTCTTTATCTAGTTTACAAAATTCAATAGCTTATGCATATTCTTAATTCAATTGTGGGTTATTTTAAGTGTAAAAGCCAACCAAACGCAGATCTTTTTGTTGCTTTTACCAGCAAAGTGCAGGGCATTGGTAACATGCTGTCTCTGTTAAATGGTAAAACTTAAAACGCACGTGTTACAGCAAACCGTGTTTGTCTTTTATTCTGACAAACAAGGAAATTCCATTTCAGCCTCCCAGTGTGACTCAAAAAGCGTATTCATTATACTACAAAACAAATTTGAGATGGAGGCGATCTGGATAGCCATCAGCTTCAACAAACTCGTCTCGGGTAAAGGGGTTGATGGGAGTTTGTGAAGTCAGAGTTTATAGTTTTGACACGTTACATAAGCAGCCTCCTCAAAAGGTGTGCGCTCGGCACAGCTGTCAAGTCTGAGAGGCATTTGGGCGGAAGAGTTTGCTGAGTAAATATCTCACATCATGCGATGAATTTTAACAGCGTGTGGCTCAGACTACATGCTCTTGTGTCTCATCCAACTAGACTGCAGCTGCAATGAGAGATGCACGATTATTCCTCGTTTAATTGACTTTTCACGCTACTAATCTGATTAAGCTCACTAATCTCGTATTAATCTATAATTATCCTATATTTTTAGATGTTATCTGGGATTGTTTATGCTTTTCACAATCTTATCATAACGTGACTGCATTTTTAGTCTTCTACAATTACAGCTCTGTTTCAACACTCGGCATGCGACACAAAACAACTTGACAAAATTAATTTCGGCTGAGTTCAGCTGAGAATGTTGCTAAGATAAAAACACAATACTCTAACAAACAAATGCTGCTTGACAGCCCATAATTGACAGTTTTATTATTATGTTTTATTAATGTACTTTCTTCACTACAGAAGAGCATGCATTGCTAGGTTTTGACAAAGAGCTACTATTATAACTTTATCCATTATACTTGACTCAATGCAACAAATTTAAAATACCCTATAGGCAAGTGGCACCTCAGACAAAATAATTCAGCAAGTTATGAATCTTACATTCCTGAAAAAGTTTCTGGCTTATTAAGTTACATTTGGTTTTTAAAGCTCCAGCTGAGGACATCATCACAATGAAGGATGATATTGTTTTACAACAGAGACACTTGGGAGGGAGAAAAAGCAGCATGAAGGACAAAACAGCTCAATCTTCTAAAGGTTGAGCTCTGCTCTCTATTAGTAAAGCCTCATTGATTATGCCCAATAACCCTTTACACGAAGATCATTTTATCTGCAAGAGGTTCTGACAAAATTAGCATCTTCTACAAACAACTTACAGATCTATCCTTAAAAATATGCAAGCTGATTAAAGAAATAAACCTGGTTAAATACAACTTAAAGAAATTATTACTTAGTTTATTATTATTATTATTTTTATCTCAGTAAATCACTTAATCATTCTCACTCATATGTGGGTTAGATCACCCAAAAATTGTCATTATTTACTCACTCTAATTTTAACAAAACACAAATTAAGATATTTTTAATGAAACCAAAGAGGTTTCTGAGGCTTTTTATTCACATATAAACACATATGTGACCCTGGACTACAAAACTAGGCATAAGGGTCGATTTTTGGAAATTGAGAATTATACATTATCCGAAAGCTAAATAAGCTTTTCATTGATGTACGGTTTGTTAGGATAGGACAATATTTGGCCAAGATAAAACTATTTGAAAATCTGAAATCTGAGGGTGTAAAAATCTCAAAATAGAGAAAATCACCTTTAAAGTTGTCCAAATGACGTTCTTAGCAATGCATATTACTAATCAAAAATTATGTTTTGATATATTTACGGTAGGAAATTTACACAATATCTTCATGGAACATGATCTTTACTTACCCTAATGATTTTTGGCATAAAGGAAAAATAATGTTGACCCATGTTGGCTATTGCTACTAATATACCCGTGTGACATGGAAGCTCTGTTGTAATTTTTTAAGCTGTAATGACAGCAATAATTTTGAATCCTCCCTTAGTATACAGTAATTACCAATGTAACCATATAATTATTTATATATTTACCATATAAATGTTTCAAACATTCAACTCTCACAGTTCTGATGCCATAACCTTATATAACCGATAAACATTACAAGTTACCTTGCGGTGTTTCTTGTACCACTATTCTACAACATAACAGCAAAATAAATAATATTTTATCCCAGTTTATTTGGTTTTATACAACAGTTCTTTCTGGTCCTCAAATCTGATTGGCTGAGAGGAGTGCGATATTCTAGTGATAACAGCACTCCAACCATTTGTATTACTTTGCTTGCAGTATTTTTTTCACAGTGAGTGTCATGGCAGATGCCAAAATCCACTGTAATTTTACAGATAATACTATTTTTTTAGGCGAGAATGTACTTATTTAGGCTATATCTACATTAATCTGGATACAGAGTTTTAGTTTTAAAACGCTCCCCATTCACATTAGCATTCTCAAGTGTTTTGCAAAAGTTTCTCCTCTACACTGAAACATCGGAAAATGTTAAATTAACGTAAAACATCATAAATGCGGAGATGATACAGACGGAACAAACATACTAAGTTTTCACGCAATTATTGTGGCAGAATTTTTTTTGTACAGAAATATCTCATTCACTGACGCGTTCATGTTTGACCAAAAACGGCCTCATGTTTTGCCAAAAGGCAGCAATTGTGAGTAAAAAGTGTGAGTAAAAAGTGAAAAGTGTACAAAGCAAATTAGCAACACTGCGATAGTGAATAGCACATAACAGGCATAATTACCAGTAAAAACATTGACGTCTATTGGTACAATATGTGTCACATGACTAAACATGCATCATTGTTTTCAAAAGCCTCCATTTTTACAATCCACACTACAACGTAAAAACGACGTTTTCAAATTTATCCACTTTGGAGAGCGTTTTCGAAAAGCTCAGTTTTCCTTGACAAAAACACCTTCTCAGTGTGGACGGAAGTCAAATACAGAGAGAAAAAGATGCGTTTCCAAACGATAACGTATTAGTGTGGACAAGGTCTTAGACTTCAAATATACGGTTTGTTAAATGAGAAGTCCACTTCCAGAACAACAATTCACAAATAATTTACTCACCCCCTTGTCATCCAAGATGTTCATGTCTTTCTGTCTTCAGTTGTGAAGAAATGATGGTTTTTGAGGAAAGCATTTCTGGATTTTTCTCCATATAATAGACTGATATGGTGCCCCGATTTTGAACTTCCAAAATGTAGTTTAAATGCAGCTTCAAAAGGCCCTAAACAATCCCAGCCAGAAGGGTCTTATCTAGCGAAACGATCGATCATTTTTTTCGGGAAAATAAAAATTTGTCTGGGATGCGCGTTCACGACGCTATGTACTATTGAATCATGTCGAAAGGTCACGCGGAACGTAGGTGGAACTACAGACCCAGTGTTTACAAAGCGAACACACAAAGACTAAGAAAGTGCAAGTAAGTCAAACGCTGCTTACAAACAAAAAGGTACAGCCTCACCTCAGCCTCTAATGTCTTTAAAGTGGTTAAGCATGAGATACCAAATGCTACCAAAATAGATCAGCATAATGCAGTTTTATTTTTATTGAGGGTGCAAAAGAAACAGACAAATATGGAGTTTGACAGCAGCCACACTTCGTCCTCAAGCTTTTGCTGACTCGTACTGCACTCTCTGGACACTAGTGCCAAGATTCCCTTTAGCGGGGGTTGGATTAATTAAAGATTAATTAAACTGCCAGAAACCTTTATTTATTATGACAAATAGCCCAAAGAATGTTGTAGAGAAAGCGTCAGGGCTTATTTTGGGGACGACAATGATGAATTTAATCAACTGTGCTAACGTTTTCGAAATTTATACCACTTAACACTGTAATCCTCTTCCTGGAGTTCAGCACAAACATGGTTATAGCTTGCGGGGAGTCGGCATTTGTTGCAGAACTATTATGAACAGTTAAAGACTTAATTCCTGGGATCCTTGACAACCATTTTTGGGAATAATAAAGCATTCTGTACTATAAATAGTGAATTCCAGGAGAGATATGAGTTGAATTGAGCCTTGCAATATCTTACAGTGGAGTGGAGACAAAAGGCCCCAAGGGCAGCTGCTGAATACAGTCAGAGACATTATAAGGAGAATGAGAAAACGCAGAAAAATTGAATGTGAAAAATTACAACACTCCATGTGGCAGCGGGGGGGAAGAAAGTTCTTGCCTTTCAATTACCCAAGTCAACTGGGCATCAGCTGCTCTACAGAACAGTCATAATACCAGAACTTGCATGCACATTAACTGAACTAACCTGAAAATTATTTTTATAGTGTGATTTGAGATTAAAAAAAAGGTGATTTGGTATAAATGATTGACACATCAAGAATGTCTACTACTGGCGAAACGACAAAACTCTTCCATCCCAACTAGTGCCATATAGAGTGATACATCCTGATCTACAAACAGGAGGAGATTGATACAATTTTTAAAATAAAATCAATCCACAAATCTCACTTGTGAGACTTCAATTCCTGTCAACTCTAAACTTTCCTAACATGATAATATATACATATATATATATATATTGCTCTCATTGTCAATGTTGAAAACAATTGTGCTGCTTAACCTTTTGTGAAATTAATGATATATTTTTCAGGATTGTTTGCTGAATAGAGCGTTCAAATGAACAGCATATGAAATTATTTATTTTGTAACAATTTAAAAGTCTTTACTGTCACTTTTGTAGGGCCATAAGAAATCCATTTTATTTTCCCTCAGATTGTTTTACTTTTTTTTTTTTTTTTACTTTTCTACAGTTTTTTTACAACATTTTTTGTGACTCTAAATTTTTGTGATCAAAAAGCATGTCAAATTAATTTAATTAAAAAAAACAGTTTTAGAAAATACATTGTATTTTTCCCAAATTCCATTTTAACAGTTTAATTAAATTTTAATACTCAAAAAATGTACAGTAAATGTACAGTTTAACTGCAAACTGTTACAGATTAAAAATATATTTTAATTAAAAAGCACTTGACAAATAAAAAGAATCATTTATATGTGAACATAAAAAAATGTAAATGTACATATGTAAATGATTTACAAAATTGACTACAAACTGTAATAAATTAATTCATTTAATCATCAATTTAATTTATTAATTATTTTTCATAATTAATAATTATTATATATAAGAATATAATAATTATTTACAGTACAGCTACAGATACAGTTGAGACTTTAATTATATTATGTTATATTATTGCTGCTTTATATTTCTTTTTCAATTCATTTTTTTTTTTTTTTACTTTTTTACAGTTTTAATTTTTTGTGACTCTAAATTTTAGTGATCAAAACGCATGTCAAATTAATTTAAATCATAAAACATTTTTAGAAAATACATAAATACATCGTTTTTATTTACGTTTTCATTTTTCTGGATTCCATTTTAACAGTTTAATTCAATTTTAATACTCAAAAAATGTCTAATCAACTAAAACTCAATTTGCCGATACAATTTTTAAAAATAAAATCAATCCACAAATCTCACCTGTGATGCAGCCTTGAATCATAAATCATACCATATTCATTGATTTAGACCAGAGAAGAACTGGTCCCCTGACTGAGATTGTTTTTCTGAAGGTTTTTATTATTGACTAGATTTCCTATGAATACCAATACCTATACAGTATGACCCCAAAAGACTTAATAATTCAGTGCACAAGCTTTTGCGTTCTTTTTACGCTTTGAAGATGCAGTTCACTGTAACTGCGTGAAAAAATGACCAGTGCATTTTTTAAAAAAAAAATCACCCTGTGTGTTCCACACAAAATGAAAGTAATATAGGTCTGGAACGACATGAGAGTGAGTAAACGATGACAGAATTTTCATTTTTGGGTGAACCATTGCTTTAATACCTGGATAAATATCATTAGAGGAAAGTAAAGGCTGTGGAAAATACTTCTCTGAAATGTCACATAAGCGACACAGGTTATTACCTTCCCAGCAAAGCGCTGGGTGCGCGGTGACGGAGAGCCATGCCTGGTTTACCGTGGTGCATCCCATCAAAAGCCTGACACTAAAAAAATGGAATGAGTTTCTGTAAAAACTGGGGACATAACCTCTGCGCTCTCAAACGGCGAACTCCATTTTCCCACCTCATTGCTCTCAATATGATTGATCTTCCCATTACATGAGGACACAGGGATCAAATGAAACATTACTAATGGAGACAATCCCAGGGAGTGTACAGAGAGCTCAGGTACGCCCCCCACTGGGACTGATAAACTATGGATGTATAATGCTATTTAACTGCAGCGTGCATCACGGGTGGGGTCAGCAATGATGTTAAGTCTTTGGAATCATGGGACTAACTCCTAAAAACAAAATGTGTATGTAGCAAAAATAGGCATGGAATATTACTACATTCTAATTTTTTTTAATATATATTTAAAAACAATTTGGCTGCGATGTCATTGTTATTAATGTTGAAAACAATTGTGCTGCCTAATATTTTGTAGAAATGTTGCATTTTTTAAAGATTCTTTGATGAATAGAATGTTCAAAAGAACAGCATTTATTTGAAATAATTTATTTTGTAACAATTTAAGTTTTTACTGTCTAATTTCATTTCTCATTAAATATTTATTTTTTCAGTTTTCAGTTTCATTATTTTTCCAGTTTTAATTTTTCATCATTCTAAAGCTTATCAAATGTTTCATTTCTCCTCAAATTTTGTTTATGTTTTTTTCAAATTTAGTTTTTTTTGTTTGTTTGTTTGTTCTTTTAACATTTTTCTGTTTGTTTTTTTTTTTTAAAGTTTTTTGGTGATTCTAATGTTTAGTGATCAAAAAGCACGTCAAATTAATTTAAATCATGAAACATATATTAATTAACAACACTTTACAAAACGTTTTTAAAAGTTTAACAAAAATTAAATAAATTAAAAAAAAAACCATTTTATTTGTTTCCCAACTTCCATGTCTTCCGTTTAAATTTTTCTGGTTTCCATTTGAATAGCTGAATTACATTTTAATACTCAAAAAAGAGTCTAATCCACTAAAACTTTTAAACTTTAACATCTCAATTTATATTTTTTTATAATAATAGTAAATAATTTTTTTATAATAATATAAAATTTGCGTTAATTTTTCCGAAATTCTGTGTTTATAATTTAATACAAATTTATTATCAAAAACTGTGGTAATCAAATGAAGGCCTAAAACATTAATAATTCAATTAGAAATCTAAAATGTAACCAAATTAAAATGAAGTCTAGTCCTTAAAAAAAACTTAAGGAACTACACTCTATTGTAGGTAGTATTACTGTAGTAATAATATTTCTGTCACAATTTCTTCAAGTTAAATCAAACTTTTATTTTGATGGGTTATGACATTTCTGTGTGTATTATGATATGGTGACAGGTTTTCTCAAATGAAATGGTAAAATGCTCACAAAGTTCATATCAACAGCAAGCGCTGAAAACACCACTTGTGCAGTAGACGAAACTGTGCCATTCTTCAATTACAAAAAGACATGCAGAACATGCAGCCTTCATATGTAAATAGTCTTTTTGTACTTTATTATTCACATACGCTACTTTGATTGACTGATTTGTACATCCAAAATTTGCCAGATTCCATGACATTCAGTAAAATCCATTTTATGACTGGATTCCCCAATTCACATCAGATATGTCACCTAGTCCAGAGGCACAATCAGCAACCTGGACCATTTTTCTCTCTGAATTTCACCCTCAACATCCCCATTTTCTTGTCTTATCTGCTCTCTCTGCACCAATCAAGCAGTAAACGTTTCTCTCTTTGCCCCCTTTTTATCATTCCCCTCACGGCAGCGCTGATGGAATGAAATGCTTTCTCCCGCCGTCCTCATCATGACCGCCCATTCCTCTTGTCCCACCTCTCTTTGCTTTCATGTTTTGTTCCCTCCCCTCATTTACCCTCGAGGGAAGTGTAAGAGGGCATGCTAACATTTGTAGCTCAGACAAAATACATTCAGAATTTCTCAGTAGTTGCAGGATGACTCTGTGAGCACATCATTGTCAAGCAGAGCTTCTGGCCAGAATTATGATGACTTGTGCCAAAACAACACTGTTGTACGAAGACGACGCACGACAGTTGTATGGTCCGTGTTCAAACCCAACTTCAAGACTGCGGTGCACATGTGAAAATCCTTACAAATGGGACAGCCAATCATAAGAAACCTCGTCTCAAATGCCTAAGCAGTTCCCATGGCAATGCCTTTGGGTGTATTGGAACACCACATTTATGAGGTTGAGGAAAGTCCTCTGCAATAATGCGGCATGCAGATCTTTGATTCAGTTAAGCTGAGTACACAATTGTTGTTATATCAACATGGCTAAAGATATATTGAGTAATATGATGTACTATGAATAAAAGTTGGAAAATAAGACAAAAATGCATTTTGGTTTCTTCAAAATTGTAAAATTATTGCACTACTAAGATGCAGAATTAAAAGCAAAAAGAGTAGGAAAAGGGTGTCAAAATGTCATAAAATATTTGAACCCCTTTTGGTGTAAAATTCATATTTAGTGTACATAATTGTTTTTATTTCAAGAAAAAAATAATTGTAATTAAAAAGCACTTGACAAATAAAAAGAATAATTCACACATGAACATAAAAATGACATAAAAATAACATGAACATAGCTAATTTCTATATATATATATATATATATATATACATATATACATATATATATATGCACATGTGCAATATATATTTTATAATTAATAATTCATATTTTGTGTACATGTGTTTATTTAAAGAAAAATATATTTTAATTAAAAAGCTCTTGACAAATAAAAAGAATCATTTATCTGTGAACATAAAAAAGTAAATGTACATTTGTAAATGATTTATAAACTGACTACAAATTATATATATACACACACACACACACACACATATATAAATATATATTTGTAATAATTCATAATTAAATAAATTCATAAACGCATTATGTAAATCATTCATTTGATTAATTCATTTAATCATTAATTTAATGTATTAATTATTATTCATAATTATTAATTATTAATTTATTATTAATTTAATTTATTACAAATTTTAATAAATAATTTACTTATTTATTACTGTAAACATATTGCTATATATATATATATATATATAAAATCTCTCTCTCTCTCTCTATATATATATATATTATTGGAAAAGATACTGTTACACTAAGACAAAAATGCATTTTGGTTTCAAAATTGTAAAATTATTGCACTACTAAGATGCAGAATTAAAAGCAAAAAGGGTAGGAAAAGGGTGTCAAAATGTCATAAAATATTTACACCCCTTTTGGTGTAAAATTCATATTTAGTGTACATAATTAGTAAAAAAATATTTGTAACTAAAAATATTAGTTACTAGGTTAGTTGCTACATTAGTTTGGTTTGTAGTCCAGGTTTACGGTGTGTGACACACCCGAGACACACTCATCTTATGTTTAGTAGCACAACATAACAGCGCATGGTGAAGGGTGCCGTGAAAGAGTGTGTGTGTGCGCTATGTTAGACAGCAGGGGCGCCACTGATGTCTGATGCCACCACAGCTTGAGGGCAAACTGAGATGCCTGTCTGGAGCTCAGGGGCATCTTACACACACACACTCACACACACAAACACACAAGAAGGAGCTGGCACAGCTTGTCACTTCGTGTTGGAATGAAGACTGAAAACATCTAGCTGGAAAACCGTGTGTCATGTGTTTACAAACGCTTATAGTCATGGTGATAACACCCAGCGATGATATGAATAAATATATACCAGCGTATCCTCACCTTTAGCATCAAGCAACAAAACGTGCGTGTGGGTATGTGTGTCGGAATGGATGAAGGAGGAGTGTGGGCAGAGCCGAACGCCGCAGGTACCGCAGGTCAAAGCAATTCACCCTCAGATAATTAAAGGTAGATACACTCTTGACCTTGTGTGTGTGTATTTATGGCCATGTTTGTGTGCCTTTGTGTTGCTTAACGCTCTTTAAAAAAAATTGTTGCATGCTTAACAGCTACGAGAGAGTCAAAATGCATGAAAGCCATGGGATGTTGACTTCTGTTAATTCCTAAATAGAGTTAATTATACAACAGAGGTAATTATAATCACTATTTTCCAACCCTGCCCCCTTTTAATTAAAATATTACTTCAGTGTATTAATAAACCTTTTTTCCTGAATACTGTCTTCACAATTCAGCTTTAGAACGTTTTAATGTGTTCGTAGAGACATTTTCAGTAATTTAGCCTATATAAGTGTAGCAAACAGTACATAGTTGTTGTTTTTTTATAGTATGAGCCGCCTGTTTTCTGTTTTGTTGTTGCACATTTTGCTGTTTTAAGTATTAGTTGTTACAGCCTAGCGTTATTAAGTAAAAGTTAGATATAAAGATA
>JAHKKF010509654.1:0-19504 GCA_019740295.1 Labeo calbasu
GAATTTTTAATCAAAGTATATTAGAGACTTTTCATTAAGACCCTAAAGAATCATATCAACTTGTGGAAAATGGGCATCCGATGACCCCTTTAAAGGATTTTAAATGCACATCACATCGGGTGGTTCTTTGCCTCCGCGTCATGCATTTAAAATCCTTTAATGCACGGCAAACTTGATTATCCCTCACATAAAGTACTACATCCAGAACGATTTGATCGTTTGAGGGTGCATGTTGAAAGAATAATCAAAAGAGTGAAACAAACACTTTGACACTACTACCCTTCTCTCTAATGCAGGAAGCATAAACCGACTCTTCACAGTTGCTTGTCTCCTCTTGAAGTACCAAAATGGACCTCTGGTATAGAAATGGAGATCAGTGTATCATTGTTATCATCAGCTTGTAAATAAATGAATAAATAATGAATTATTTTTTTAGTGTTCAACATACAAAGTTCATAAGAATAACATCATTTTGTGAATTGCCTTTGATATAATTTTTCTTTTGACTGTGAAAAGTTGAAGATGCAACATAAAAAAAAAACACCTGAATAACATAGGCGTGATCATGTAATAATTTAGTCACAGTTTACAGTTGTTAAGGGGGCAGTTCTAGTGTCAGAGATGTCTGCTTTCTCATCAGTACAATGATAATAAATAACTTTTTCTTGAGGTAAAAACTTTTATTGTGCTCAGTCATAATAACTTAACTTTAATTTTCTCTTTAATAGTAGCAGAGAGCCAAAAAGTACATTCTTTAAATGAGTACATCTTCCTCAGCTTGTTATGAATCCTGTCTGGTCTGCCTGCCACCAGAGGTCGCTGTGCATTTCATTAACAGTTCACATCACACAGACTGTTGAATTACACCCCGGACTACATTTCCCGTCACCCATTGCACTGATTTGGCGGACACCTGTAGCCAATTAGGTGCTCTATTTAAGCCTCGGACTTTCCCCTGTTACTGAGTATTGTGGTGTTTTGGATGGTCATTTCGCGTGTGTTCCCTAGTTCCCTGTGTTTAGTTTTCTCACCTGGTCACCATTCATCGACCCTCACCTGCTGCACGGACTATCCCCACGTCTTGTCTATGCTGTACCTGTCTGCCACTGTTCCGACCCTGCCTGTTTTCCACTATGTCTTGTCATAATAAAAGCTTGCATCCGCTCGCCTCTCGTCTCCCTCTCCACGTTACAAAGCTGACACTAAAAAATCACACCAATTCATTCCTGTTATTAGCATCTGTTCCTGTACTTCCCAGTAGTAGGCATGTGTTTGTTGTAGCTCCAATTTACCTGACTTAATTTTGAGATATGGGCAGTCAACATAGCTTTTAACATTCAGGCCTTTAATGTCAATCAGCCCAAACTGACATGGCTCTGAAGGGTCAAAGATTAACCCATCTAGAGTGCTTTGGAATCAGATGATTCTTAGACGTCATCTTCTCAAACTACATCTTGACAAAAAAAAATCTTTTTTTGGCCAGCCTTGCCACTCCAAATGCAACCAAAATGGATGTAACCAACCGGAAGAGGATTTTGGGGAAAAGGAAAAGAACTTCGAGAGATAACTCCACTGTGCTGATTTAATTCATAAAGAGAATATTGTATTCAATTTATCAAACAAAGAATTATCCACTGAACAAACTGCAGTTTTGACTAAGGGGTTATCACTTACATACCTTATATGGTTAAAGTTGAATTGTTTAAATTTTTTAGAAATAGAAAGTTTTTTTTCAGTTTGAATGTGAATGCAACTCTGTACTTTTAAGGCAGTGGTTCAAAAATCATTCAGTGAACACTTTTTGTAGACTAGTAGAAAACGATATGTAGTAGAATAACTAAGATTAATGAATCACTACATACAACAGTATTTTGAAAACCAACGTATAAAAATACAATATTGACAGTTATCATCCAGTTCCTTTCAAACATTTACCAATTATAGAGATTAAAACGTAATTGTAATACTACACATGAATTTGATAAACAGGTAAAATGACTATTTCAATGTTTTCGTTCCAAAGGATATCCACAAAGGTGGTTAAATGATGCATTAGATAAAGTGAATAAATCAAATAGACATGATCTTTTGAAAATGGATAAACCTATTAAAAAAAAAAAAAAAATTAACAAATTTTTCATTGACATACAGTGAGCATAGTAATATGATAAAATCAGTCAGTTACAAATATTGGCACATATTATCATCTGATGAAAGTTTGAATACAAATTTCAGTATTACCCATTATTTACCTTTAAAAGATCACATAACCTATCCACAAGTTTCCGGGAGGTGCTACTGTAAAAAAGAATGTGAGTACAACTTCCAGTGAGGCAGCAGATGTAGTATCCAATGGTATTTTGTGTGCTAATTAGCGAAGAGGCTAAGTGTTTTTTAGATCATTGTTTACTTTGTAAAGATGCACAACTTTATGAGAGATATCATTACATTCTTATGGACAACATATGCTTTTCAAATTTGTGTTCCCACATCATTAGCAAGTTTGGATCGCTAAATCTTGAATGACTGTCATCTAGTGAAATGACATTTGATCCGAGACATCAGAGCTTGTGTTAAAGAGCATGCCAGATGAAGCCTCTATTCAAGGCTTGTTAATGTAGAAACCACTTTTGTAAAAGCCTCACTTTCAAAAGTTTGACATTAAAAAGTATATAAATTGTATTATTTTTATGAAAGTAACCAATCGTTACGCTAGATAAGACCCTTATTTCTCGGCTGGGATCATTTACAACAATTTACAAAATTTAATTTATGTGAAATCACCTAATTTACGTCTCTATATCAACTGTGTGCAACAGCAAAGTAGAACAAATAATTATAAATAAAAAAAACCTCACCATAAAAATCAATGAGAGCACTGGGCTTGTTTTCCTGCAATGATACGATCCCAACGAGGAAGGATGGGTAACAGTGAGACTCGAAGCGTGTTGCTGATGCCCAGTCTGCTCCGTAACTTTGTTTTAGTGGCTGTGAGTGCAGAAAGATAAATGTCAAAGGTAAGAAGTTGGAAAAGGAAGTAAACATTTCAGAGCCCTTGCAGCTATCTCTGGATATTCTGTCTTTGTTTTACTTAAGAAGCCTGCAAGGGAGGATGTCTGAAACTTACTTTTCAGCCCACTGTCATTTGCGATCTCAATGTGCTGATGCTCTTCATGCAGGGGTACAGATGATTCACGGGGTATATTTGCAATTGGGTCACGGACACATTCTTTATCAATTCTTATATCACTTGCATTTGGGAAGTAGCGCTCAAACTTGGCTGACAGCAAAGCGATGTGATCACAGATCAGCTGGAAGAGAGAAAGCCCAGGTTTTTTATTTCTCAAATATCCAGACAATGTTGGAAACATGTCAAATCTGCCCTTTGGCACTTGCTGTCCCCACAGTTGCAGCTTGCCTTTGAATGCAGACACTTGGTCGGCCAATTTGAAAAGAGTTGTCATTCTCCCCTGCATTGACAAAATAAGTTAATTCAGCAGGTTAAACATGACAAACAAAGGTACGCAAGTTTACCGATCCATCCCTTGTCACTGAAATGTGCTGCCAGTGGTGAATGTTTTCCTGAAAAAAATCTGTATTGGCTTTTTTCTGTATTGGCCGTCACAAGCCGGGTTTGATTCTAGTTATCTGATCTTTTCTTTGTCTTGCGTTCTATCCTAGACTCAGCTGTTCGCGGTCACAATCAGCGCTTGCACTGATTGGGGCGGCACCTGTTCCCTCTTTGCACTGATTTCCCAGCCGATTCTCCCTGCATGTTCCTAGGCTTTTTCGCCAGATTATTGTGTTCTGCTACTGTTCCGTCTATGTGTCTAAGTCTCAGCTCCGGATCAAGTCTTGTCTACTGGTGTTTAGTCACAGTTGTGTCTTGTCACGCTATTTACCCGTATTTTGTCCAGCCATCCAGTTGCCTGCAGCTGTTGCTCTCTCCCCTCCAGACACCGCTCTCCGGACCTGTCTACACAGCCTAGTGTGTCGCCCCTTGCCCTGCTGTCCGGGACTGTCTATCCTTTAAGTTTTTCCTTTGTTCCAGTTTTTTCCCTGAGTTTGTCTCCAGTATTGCGTACGCCCTTTTGGCCTGTGAACTGCATACTGCCTTAGTTTTTGAAGATAAATAAACACCTTGTTTTTGACCAGCCTGTGCTTTCGGGTCCTTTTGACATGACATTGGCTCTCTTAACTCGTAAACTCTTGCTAAGGATCTTCCCCTTGAAAGCCTTCAATGTTTGTAGCAACAGGCATTTGTGTTCTTCTTCTATTTCTTCGCAAAGCTGGTAGAAAAGACAGGAGTTGAGGGCATTGGCTTTGATGTGGATAATTATTTTACAACATCATTTAGCCCAGAGTGAAGTTCTGGTGACATTTTACGGCTGGCCAGCATTTCCCGGTGTATGACACATTGTGTTGCCACTGATCTTTCCTGTGGCAACACTTCAACATTCACCCCCCTTACAGGCATCTCCTGGACCTGTGGGAAAATCAGAATCATCTGCCTTGGGTCTCCTTGGAAAGGCAGACAATTTGTGCACCTTCTGACCTCCTTTTTCCCCCTGCACAGTATAGCCCTAAAAATCCATTAATGTATGAATAAAAACTGATTACTAACATTAACTATCGGATGCCCATTTTACACAAATTGATGATTCATTAGTTTTAATGAGAAGTCTATAACAGACGTCCCCAACCGCCGGGTCGCGACTTGGTGCCGGGACATGAAAGAGTTGCTACCGGGCCCCGAGAACACAAAATGACTATTATTTATTGTACGTTTCCCCTTCTGTGTCATACACATTTTTACAATGTGCCATAGCAATCTCATTTTTGCTCTTTGCCTTTCTTTGTTATAGAGAAAGATGCTCGATAAAAATTTCAAGGCTACCAGAAATCTAAAGGATGGACTGGAATTCAAAGACGTTTATTCGCAGCTCTGCAAATTCAACCACTTTCGGCAGAGTGTGAAAAACATATGGGATGACGAGCAAGCTTCTGCGCAGGCACAGGCCATTTATTCCAACAGGTTAGTAAGAATTAGACAAAATGCACTCAAAGCATTGATATTGAGACTAATACTAGTCTATCATGTGGTAATAATGTAAACAACATAAATAACTAATTAATTTTCTGTTTTTGTCCTTCCTACAGGTAAATGCGGTGCATGGCCTACATCTGACAAGCATATCATGCGTGCAGAAGCTTGTATCACTGCCTCTGCTCACTGTGACATCGGTGGCACCCAGCAGAGCCGGTACAGCGCATCATCTTCAAATCCACCTGAAAGCTCTGCATGGCACAAAGGCAACCAGGAACTTACCAGGCAGTTCCCTTAAGATCAGTCGTGTTCAGTATTGATAGCAAACGTAAAGAAATAACTTTATCTAATGTATGTAAAATAATGGCCTGTAAATGAACCCAAGAACAGATTATTGACATGTCGCAAGAAAATCAAAAGCCTGGACTCTGGAGGCTTCAGATTAGGAACTGAAACAGAAACACTGGCCCATAGATGAACACAGGAAGATGGGTTCATTTACATTTGTTACACTCAATTATTTTCTGATGAAATAACTTGCTATTTTTTAAAATAATAATATTTTTGTTTAACCCCATATCTGTCACCCGCCATTTTTGAACATAGATGTGAAAGTGCCACTGTCTAACCTTAAATTGTTATAATTCATGAATGCTTATGAATACAGACCTAATGGTGGTCTCTTTTTAAAAGAGACAGTCGGCACATTGTTACGATGAGGGCTTTTAGGTGCACTCATCGTAAATTAACTTATTACTGTTCCTTCATAATTTGTAACAAACATGTAAAATTTCTATTTAGAGGAGTCTTACACCTTTCCAAGAATATAGTTTTACCACACTAACCATAGTCTAACCAAGAATTTTGTAGTAAAACTATGATTGTAATTTAAATAGATTAGAATAAATAAATGCAATAAATAGATTGCAATCAATTCATCAAAAAAACTTTACTATACTTTTACTGTAAAGAAACATGGTTAATTTTAAGAGAAAAACATGACTTATAATGCAATAACATGTTCATTATTAGGATTTTTCTGTAAAGTTGTCATGATGTAATTATTCTTGCACTAATTTCAACATTTAGGCAATTTAGAATTTATAGCTGTGTTAAATCTATACTAAAGTAATTTTAAGACAAAACAATAACAACACATGGTCATAATGTGATACTTTGAACTAAAATTAAGTTATCTTATTGCAAAAGTTATGTTATTGCAACCAGGTGGAGACAGTTTTCTGTGGTTTCAGAAGTAGTTGTGGGTGTATGGGATGGCCTGGAGATTTCCCTGCCTGAAATTTTGTCCCAGTCCTGCCCTGTTCTACATGGTGGTTGTTCAGCCTTGATACATTCATTAGCTAACAAAATTTGAAATCTAAGCTATTTTGTATTAATGTGTCAATATCACACAAGGTCCATTTACCAGTGTGACTCTAAAACATATATTAGTAGTAATGGGTCAGAGCCCATACTTCTTTACTTTAACTTGAGTAAAAAAAGTGCAGTCAGTACTTCTATTTTTTACCAGGGTATGTTTAAACATGAGTATCTGTACTTCTACTTGAATGAAGGATGTGTGTACTTACGCCATCTCTGAGACAGACAAAATATGTGACCCTGGACCACAAAACCAGTCTTAAGTCGCTAGGGTATATTTGTAGCAATAGTCAAAAATACATTGTATGGGTCAAAATTATTGATTTTTCTTTTATGGCAAAAATCATTAGGAAATTAAGTAAAGATCATGTTCCATGAAGATATTTTGTAAAATTCCTACTGTAAATATTTCAAAACTTAACTTTTATTAGTAATATGCATTGCTGAGAACTTCAAAGGCGATTTTTCTCAATATTTTGATCTTTTTGCACCCCCAGATTCCATATATTGAAATAATTGTATCTCGGCCAAATATTGTTCTATCTTAGCAAACCATACATCAATGGAAAGCTTATTTATTCAGTTGTCTGATTATGTATAATTATGTTGTTAACACAAGGACATATGACCATGTGACAACCAGTGACAGACAAATTTTAAAGAGTAAAAAGTGCAGTTTTTTTCTTTAAAAATGTATTCGAGTAAAAGTACAAGATTTCTTAAAGACGTTATAATCTGATCTTCAATATATAATCTTCAGGAGAGTTAGATGTTAGTGTATTATTTTGTAGCTTTCTATTTAAAGTTATGCTATGTTTTTATAATGTGAGGTAATTTATTATGGTACCTGACTTCCAGTTAAGTTGCTTGGGCAGCTTTCTGTAGGAGCTGGATGTATTGCAGTTTAAAGAGGCAGGGACTCCTTTGATAATTTTTCTGTATTTGTTATTTATTTTTTATATATTTTATTATTTATATTTTAAACCTCTATGTATTTTATTCTATATTATTTATATTTTTTATTTTATTATTTGTATCTTCAACAGCTTTATTTCAATATCAGCTTAACCCATTAACTGTCACTGTCCTGCGTTTACTATGTTACAATTAAATCCTAATCTAATCATGACAAACCATTGTTAATATGTGAATGCCATGGTTTAACTATAGTAACCATGGTTTTTGGTATTAATTTTCATAAGGATTGTGTTGTTATCTGTCCTAGCTCCTTCTAAAGGTATTATAAAACAATATTTTATAACATTTGTTTGCTAGATTACTCCTGTAACTTTATGATAGATAATAATGATGTCCTTTAGCATAGAATATTTATAGTAATGATAGTAATTTAGTTTCATTTATTAGTAGTATTATTAATCCTCTGGCTGCTACTGCTAAGAGTTGCTAGTAGTTTAATGCTAGTAGGAAAGGAAAAACTACAGTAGCCTATTGACAGAAGAAACTGACCTGCACAGTCCTGAACAGGTCATTAGTTTGGTCTCTCTGATCCACCCGGGCTCTCCACTCCATTCTCATCTCTCGCATTGATTACTCTCTGGTAGAAACCATTTGGTGGAGATGTGGAGTGCACCGAATCGCGTTGCTGGTACAGACTGCTAACGGATTAATTATTTATTAGAGATTTGTTATCAAATGGTGATCCACCAAATGCAGATTAAAAGTAAAGTAACAAATCTGGTTTGAAAATAGTAGAAAGTATAGATTTTCATGTGAAAATGTAAAAATGTTAAGCTAACTGAGACTTATCACAGCACTTACATATCATTGCTTTTTTGTTGATTTTTATTGCTTCCATTGTCCTCATTTGTAAGTCGCTTTGGATAAAAGCAACTGCAAAATGCCAATGTAAATGTACTTCGTTGCTTCTCATCTCTGGTTGTGCCTAAAATATAACAATGTTGGTTTATTGTTCACTGAACTCAAAATTCAGACTCAAGTAGAGCTATCACTACAGAAGTCTGACAAGTCAGAGATGAGCAAATATGATTTGGCAGTCTCATGCAACATTGAACAAGCAGTGCAGGAAGAAGGAGGATGTTGACAAACTGCTTCATGAATGATCCATCATTCCTAATTGACATCAAAGCTCAAGAAACCAACCTTTGACATCTGAATCAAGCTTTTCAAAATAGCATCTTCTCTAAAATGTGCATCCTGAGTAGAGGTAACATTAGTCAGACAGTTTAAAGTGTTAAGCTGCATCTTGGATTATTTTATGGCAGTGCATGTAACACATCAATGCGACCAGCAATTTAAAGGATGGACTGGAGTTAAAAAAAAAAAAAGTTCATTCTCAGCTCTGTGAATGCAAACACTTTCTGCAGATTGTGATCATCTGCAAACCTCCACTGATGAGACGCACAGACTGTGCTTTGCATGGATGGCCCATTTATACCAACAGGTTAGTAGGAATTTGACAAAACGGATTTAAAGCATTGATACTGAGTCTAATACTAGTTTTGTTATGTGGTTATAATGTTAAAAAAACAATAATATGACAGATGTAAATGATAATATAAAACAACATATAGACAGGCTTATAAAGCACCAACTGCTGCTGAACAAAATTTTGAACCTTCAGTTTTTGATTTTAAAAATCAGTCACTGTTTGATATCAAAGTGCTGTCTGTGCAACAGCATTCAGTGGTGAGTTTAACAAAAAAAAGTATTTTTATCGGAAGCTGGTTGATGTTGGTAAATGTATTTAGTGTGCTATGTTTATGTTCGATTAATTAGTGATTAGTGCAGTGCAATCAAATCAATCATGTAATTAATTATTTTTTTTACTTGTGACGCTTATGTCATTGTATGTCATGATCCCACGGTCTACTACGATATTACACTCGGTAAGCAGAAAAGTTTATTAATAATGCTTACATTTACGGAACAAGAAATGTTGAATCAGGTCAAGAAACTGTTTAGAAGTGCAAGTAGCAGTTTCGTGATGCAGTAAATCACTGTCTGGTAAGCGACTGTTATCTGCAAGTTTCGTCTGCAGCCAGAAAACATCAACTTCTTGAACAAAGTTTCAGCTGATGAGTGCGGCAGTGACTACAAAACTTCTGATGATGTAATCCACAAGACAGTGACTCCTCTCATTCTTCATGACAATGACCTTATCCCTGAATGTAATGTAATGCATGCGATATAAAATCTGCTTTTCATCATCTTATAAATATCAAAGTGTAGTCCCTACATAAAGAAATTGTTTCAATTGATTCAATCAATTGCTTAGACATGTTATTTTAGGGTGTGTTCACACTTGTAGTTTGGTTCATTTGGTCTAGACCAAAAAGGAAAATGATACATTTGGTCCTGGTCCGCTTAGCGTTCACACTGCCATTTTTGACAGTGAACCTAAAGGCATAGTGATACATTCACAACCTGATTGGTTGGGTTGAATTACGTATATTTCAGAAATCTCTGAACACTCCAAACAAAAAGGAAAAGGTGTGTATGACTGAAAGCGCTTTTCAAATGCACCTAATGCCGTCTGCTGGACTAAGTGCGCTCAATGTTGCATGTATATGATTTTATTTTTACCACAAAGAGCTCACCAAAGGCACTTTACCTCCTCGTTGCTCTATGTTTGTGCTCTCTTCATTTCGTTTTGGATACACCACTTGTTCCCTTCTTGAAATCATGTCGCATAGCGTCGCATCTTGTCATTATTTCCTGTTTTTGGTTTGTTTATAAGTATTTGGTCCATTTATATTTCATTCAAATCGCACAAGAGTTCATTTGGAAGTGGACTCAGACCCATCTTTTTAGTGGTCTCAGTCTGCTTATTAATGTGGCAGTGTTCATGCTTACTCAAATGAACCAAACTAACAGAGCAGTTGCACCAGAGTTTGTTTTAATCAAGCCATTTACTGTATTTCTGTATTTTGTTTTCAGATTTTCACAGTACCATCAAAACCTAACACAAGCATGTTGTAAGTGTAGAAAAGAGCAGAAATAAAAAAAGTTTAGACATACATGTGACTCAACAGAGTTTATTGTCCATGATAAAGAGAGTACATCTGTATAGGTTTTACTGCCCTTCTACCCCAGGGGCCCAGTATCCCGCTCTGGAAGAAGAAAAAAAATGCACATTGCAAATGAAGATATTGGTCGTCATTTACTCCCGACATCTGAGCTGCTGAAGATGTAGTAGATTACGATTGTTTGTGAAGGGAATACGCCTCCCAATCTACATATATCCGTCTATGTTCGCATGAATCATTCGTGATCCAGCTTCACTTACAGCAGAAGTGAGTATAAGGGTTTTTTTATTAATCTTTGCGATTGCCTTTCCTAATAATGTGCTAGTTAGCAAGTTTAGCGGCTAAAGTAAACAGGCTCGTCAATCCACAGAGAGTAGAGAGGGGCGGGGCGAGCAGAGCTTATTTGCATTTAAAGCAGCCTCGACCAGAATGAGATGATTTCTGCAGAGCTGATTTTGGCAAGGTAAAAAGGGTGTTGTTTTACACAACCATTGAGAATTTTTAACCAAAGTATATTAGAGGCTTTTCATTAAGACCCTAAAGAATCATATCAACTTGTGGAAAATGGGCATCCGATGATCCCTTTAATATCCTGATGATTTTTGGCATAAAAGAAAAATCGACAATTTTGACCCATCCAATGTATTTTCGGTTATTTCCACAAATATACCAGTGCATCATAAGACTGGTTTTGTGGTCCAGGGTCACATATAAATATGAGACAACACATATAGGGGCATTTTATCTTGAATTTTATGGCATAAATGCATTTGTTGACAAATATGATGCAGGGCAACAACTCCACAGTCAGCTATTTGAAATATAGTATAATCATAAGATGACGTACAGGTCTGTGGGCGGGGCCAGTGCATTAACTGCGTTAAAATATTTTAATTTTAAACGTTGTTTTTCATAACTAATTAATGTGTTTAACTGACAGCCTTATTAAAAATATAATTCTTCAATGACAGATTCCTATGTGGGGCTAATCTGATATAGAAACAGATTACAGTTAAACTTTAGCAGCCTATTGACGCCCATGGTACAACTCAGAAGCAACTATGGTTGATTTTAACATCACATACAATCGTAAATAGGATTATGCTAATTAAATTTGTTTGTTTTAGTGTAATACAAAATATTTTTCAGGAAGCGAAGAGAGAGAAGGGGGTAGGATTGGGAAAGGTCCATGAACTGGAATTTTAACTCTGGTCACCCACAGCGCAATGGCGCTATATGTCGGTGCGCTAACCACAAGGCTATTGGTGCAGACAAGTTTAGGTTTTTTTCTAGTGAAAAAGTTTACTACTAAATAAGACACAATTAGACAACATTTGAATAAAAGAATAAGAAGAAGAACACATATTTTTTGCAGTGTTGTCAAGGTAATATTTGGTCAGTCATCCCCTTCAGCAAGGAAGTTCTAAATGCTTATACGTGACAGTAATGCTCTACACCCTTTAAATAACACACACTCAAAGGGCTCTGCTTTTTTGAAGGGAGTAGGGAATAGGGATGCTCACTTCCATTTGGAATTCACCCTGAATATGACATATATATATATATATATATATATATATATATATACAGCATTCTCTTTTATCTCTGTTACGCAGATCATGACAAATGCAAATGGTGTGTGATATGACAACTTTATGAAAATAAATACTAAAAGGATATAAAAGGTAGTGCATGGTTTAAAAACATAACTGAAGAACAGCAAGTAAAAACACTGAAATTAAAAAAAAAAAAAAAAAAAAAAACACTCTGAATTGAAGTGTGCTTGACGAGTCCACGAGTGTTTGTGGTGACTAGACTGTCATGCTGAAAGATGGCTGGGATGTGGAGACTCGGGCATAAAGTGTTGTAACTCACTGGGCTCCCAGGATGTAAATGAACATGTATATATTAATATTTTTATATCACGCAAATTCTGAGAAATAGGCCTAAATCAGAATTGTGAGTTCGTGAATTCAGTTACTTTATATATATATACTTACATATATCGTGCAGGGAGTGAGGAGTAGGGACAAGGAGATCAGGAAATGCACTTTTATTAAATAATCCACACTTGGAACAGGGACGGACAGGAACATAAGGGAATCCACACGCAAAAAACGACACAGAAAGATATTAAATGACAATACAAGAACCTACAACCAAACGGGGAACTCAACCAAACTTAAATACACAGACTAATCAGAGGGAGACAGGTGAGAATGATTAAACAGTGAGGTAATAATTAAAAACAGAACAGGAAAGACCAAATATGGGCATACATGGGAAAAACCAAAGAAAACAGTCCACAGGGGTGTGACAGTTCATCTGTTTTACACGTGTGTACTGTTGTAACCGCTCTACCGCAGCAGCAGTTTTGCTAGTTCATGCAAATCGATTACCTAGATATAATTTTATCAAAATAGCAGCACTTGCTGCAAATCTAAGCTAAACATCAGCGTGATGATAAACATATTTTATTCATATATCTGACAAAAATCACAGAACTTACCTGACAGGCACCGTCTCAATGTAAGGCCCAATCCCAATTCTATTTTCTACCCCTTTGCCTACCCCTCGCCCCTTCCCCTTGCCCTTTGAAACAAAGTGGGAAGGGGAAGGGTTAAAAATGTTCCCCTAAGAAATAAGACACCACTACTACATTGTCATACGTCATCATACGTTGGTACAGTGACAGTTTCGCCATTTTCTCCAACATTACACAACTAATTAAACTCGATCTGTACATTCTTAACTTTAATGCAGAATTTAGATATTAGCCGTCAATCACTCCCTGTCACTGACACTGCGCTCCGCTGAAACTCGCAACCGGACGTTTTTTCTCTCTCTCTCAGTCAACTTCTGTTCCAGATTTGTAAACTACATTGAAATTAGGGATGTGTGATACGACGATTTTTGATTGTGGACAAATAAAATGTCTCCACAATCTGCTTTTGAAGAAATATACTATATTTCGTGCTACAGCGCACATTCTGTCAGGCCCGATTCTGGCGCCTCCGTCTCAGTATACTGTACTGCATCCATTCACATCAAATGATAACTCAGCTTCAGAGTTTCACTCAGGCAGGGGCGTAATTTCCACTGGGGACACACTTTTCAAAATCCCCCCACTTTCAAATTGTTTTGTTAATGTCTTGTATTGTAGAATGTACGCTCAGCACCGCCGAGAGTTTAGCGCCATCGTTAAAACGAAACCGAAAGTAAAACGTGCGCACGCATTCAAAAGCAATTTTAATACCCCACGTTTAGAGACTCCCCAATGTGCGCAAATTAGGCTACGTAACATATCTAGGCTGTAGACTATAGGTTGTGTAGTTGTATTTAATACAACCTTAATATTCATTTGGTGCTCCTAAATGTTTTTTTTTTTGGTGCTCCTAACTTTTTGAAGTTGGGAGCACCAGTGCTACCAAGTAAAAAAGTTAATTTCGAGCCCTGTATATAAAAATATCTTTTCTAATATTGTGCAATCAGTACTATCCGCTAGCAAACTTTAGCGATTTTTTTTGCAAACGTTTCTTTACATAACCTCACCGTAAACACAAACACAAGATTGAAGGTAATATACATATAATGAAAAATTGTCATAAAAATCCCTATTAATGGCAAAAAATTACTTACATTTATGGGTCTGCTTGCTCGAGCGAGCAGCCATGTTGGAAATTTCTCTTAGCCCTTCGTTTGAAGTGAGGTCCCGAAAAATCTTCGTTTGGAGGGCTATCTAGGCCTTCCCCTTCCCCCTACCCCTCCAACCAAAAGAGAATTGAGATGCCCCTACAAGTGAACGCGCCAAACGGAGGAGTAGGGGAAAGTGTAGGGGTAAGGGGTAGAATTGGGATTGGGCCTAAATGTTTGGCAGCTGTGTCCTTCCCACTGCTGCGATCCATGCACACATTTTTACGTTACACATAAAGATGCTTTCGATGTAGGGAATTAAGATCATTTAAAGATTATATAATGTATACAATTTCTAGTGCAATTTCTCATTCACTGTTATTGCAAATGCCAGAAAAACAGTTTGAGAATAAACCAAGTTAACCATAAACCAAATTTAAGCACATTGCAAGATTTTAATTAGAATAATTTTTTTTCCCTCTCTCTCTCTCATGCCAGGGGAAAAGGCCACTGGAATGTGTCTTTGTGCCATTACATCCACAAATTATGTTGCTATGCAAATTATGTCTCATTTTGTCAAGACATTTTTAATAACGTATTAAAACATTCCAAAACAAGGTTTGAGCTTTGAGCCAGCTTATATAGTCAGGCAGCCCCACCCATTCTGATTGGCAAGCGCCATTGGTTTGTGCAGCTACACAAACGTGAACAAATCAAGCTTCAGTATCAGAGTAACACAGGAGTTTTCCCCGTAATCATCAAGATGATGCAACCAGAGTTACTATTCCATAGGGAACTTCTTGCATGTCACTGGAGCTGGTTTGCGCTGTCACTGATGTGATGATCTCCACTTCTCTGCACTGGAGAAAGTTTATTAAGTTTACTAGTTATTGAAGCACCACAACATAATCCATCAGAGTGATCTGGCTGTTCTGAGGATTCAACTGAAATCGCTGCACAATCTTACATGGTTTGGGGTTATTATGGTTTTTCAAAGGTTCCACTGAATCTGAAGCTTTTATCTCCTGGTTTATCAGCGATGAGAAAATGTCTCATTTCATCTGAATTTTCTTTTTTCCTAGAAATATTCAACTTTAAAGGTGCACTAAGCAATTTGCACAAGTCTGCACTGGTAACACTTTAAAATATGTGTGTACAAATATGCATAAATTCATGCTTAATTAATGCACAGCTAATCACATGTTAATGTATAATTCACGAAGAACTAAACCATTTGTTAATGCAACTAATGAACATTCTATACGTTTCATTGATTAAATAAGTAATAAATTGTAATTAGTTCAATGTGTCATAATGTATTAATTCCCTAATAACTTATTTTTATTAACTAATAATGTAAATTCATATGTTAATTACCACAGTGGTGAAAGATATGTACTTCAACTTCCAGTTTTTTGCTCATTAGCTAATGATTTACAAATGTATCATGTTGTGACTTCACTTGTTGAGGCACAGAACTATTAACTAATTGTTAAGTACTATGACACTGTGGTTATGGATTTAGATACATTTGCAAGTCATCAGCTAATGATTAATTAACGCAGACAACTGGAAGATGAAATGTGTGGCTTCAACCCACTGTGGTAATTAACACTTGAATTTAATAAGTTATTAGGGAATTAACACATGATAACACATTTAACTAATAACAATTTATTGATTACTTAATCTATGAATCATATAGAATGTTAATTAGTTGCTGATTAAGTAATTATTAATAAATACTTTAGTTCTTCATGAATTAAATATTAACTCACGATTATCTCTACATTAGTTAAGCATGAATTAATGCATATTTCTTTTACCCCTGCACTTCTTTTATGGATACAGTAAAATATTTTTACATTTTAAAAAATGTTTTAGAATTTTAAAATTTTTGGTTCTACTTTAATTACATTTCTTAATACTTTAAACATTCTGGTTTAAGTAAAGATTATTCATGCCTCTTACTAAACACCAGTCAAAACTCAGAGATATCAGAGCTGAGATCAAATCATCAGATAAACCAACAACCAGAAACCAGAGGTAGAAAAAAAGCAAGAAAAGAGCAAAACACAGAGACGAAAGAAGAAATGAACCAAGATTGGAAACGTTTTTATGTCATGAGCCCAGTGCTGTAGAAATCTCCTGAATATTTTCAGGTAAGACACAGGTTTTGTATTTTTTGACTTACTTCATTAAATATGAACTGGCATGTAATGCAGACTAAAATGCATGAATGTTTTCAGCCTGCTGATTCTGAGTTGTTGTACATTTAGCTGAAATTATAAGATGTGCATCTTCTGAAATTCTCTCAGCATACAACACAAATACAATTTTCTTTCGTTTCTCCGATTACATATTTTCATCAGAATAACAGAAAGAGATCAAAAAGAGATTAGACTATGGAAAATCATCCATTTAAATGGAAGCTGGATCCTGACCGCCTGGAGGTAAAGGTCAGATTGTCCATCTTCATCATCACTGGTGCGTATGCAGGTCTACCAGCTCGTTTGGTCTGTCAGTGATCTAATTCATCACATAAAGAATGGACATCGTATTTCAATCTTCATCTTCCTCCTCCTCATCACTGACTTTGATGAGCTTTTCTTGAGTCCCTACATACTTTTAAAATATCTCCTCGATGAGATCCCCTCCTTTAAGGATTGGACATGTTGGGTTTTGTCATATTTATGGTGGTCATCAAGAGCCTGTGGTTTCCTCCTAAACCAGCTGGTGACACTAGAGGTAATGCTCTCAGTGAAAGATCCACTGTATACTGCTTGTTTCTCTTCAACATGTTTTAAAAGTTTATACATACTTGTGTTTCTCTGTGTCTTTTTTTGTGCTATTATTGTGAATCCTATTCATGTTGTTCCTCTTTTGTTAATTGCGTTAGTGATCACATGGACATTACCTCGTGGAGCTTCATGTTCTGCTGATGGTCATTCTCACACATCCAGGAAACTAGATTATCATATTCTGGTTGTTTTCATATACACTCGGCTGGTGCTGGTGCTTTATCTGACATTAATGGTACTCTATTTAATTTTATCTTTTTATCCTTCACAGCTTTCTTTTTTGTTTATTCCTTATTTCCTGACGAGTACGCAACTGATTTCAGATCCTCTCCTGTGTGTGCTGGTTTGCAGGCAGAATCTTAGTATTCAAACATCACAAAAGTCTGAAGGAACTAGTTTAGTCTGAGGAGGTCTGGTAAGATTGGCTATTTGTGATGTCATGAAATTTTGACTATAAGGCTCAGTCTATTAATATGTTTTAATATAAGTATATGATCTTATGATAATTAGGCTGCAAAGAAAACAATTAGCTTTCTACAGAACACACACATGCATTTTGTTTCTCACTCTGTACCTTTCCCACATCTTATCTTGTTTTTAAACTTACTATTGAATGGATGACTGAAAGAGTAATTTATATAGCACTCTACAACTGTACACCCAAAGCGCTTTACAGTCTCTGCTCACTCACTGACAGTGTGCAGCACTTGGATGATGCAACTGTAGCCACAGTACAATGGAGCAAGTGCACCACACACCAGCAGTTTGTAAATGTATTTTTTGCATCTATGTATTGTTTTCAAATGTATCATTTCTTAATCTGGCACTTTGTATACTGTTACTCTCATGTTGATCTGATTGATTCTATGGTTCTCATTTGCAATTTGCTTTGGATAAAAGCGTCTGCTAAATGATTAAATGTAAATGTAAAATAAGCAATTCACATATGTTCTGTGCTTCTTTTAATCATAAAACAGTCAAATTATCATTCGTGTAGTAATCCAGGGAGCTCATTTAGCAACGGTGTGTGGAAAAAGGTTCTATTTTTTGGTGCTACAAATTTTATCAAACGTACACACACAGTTCTTATGCATACGAGTCAGCAATTGTTGATAAATCCCAAATGTGTGGGATTTATGGCTACAAGTAGCCATAAATATTGTATAATATTTGATATTGTATACTATTTGAACTGAACTGAGCTAGATGATGACATCATTGAATCCACTGATGAACTGCCTTTACCTGAAAATTGAGTGTTTACTGTAACCTTTTGCATTATTGATGCACTATTTCCTATTTAATACTGTACAGCTGCTTTGTCACAACTCTGTATTGTTAAAAGCGGTATTTAAATAAAGGTGACTTGACTTGACAAGTTAGTTGTAACAGCAAGATTCAGGGTTAGTTGTAACATCATTGAAACAGGTTGTAACTTACTTCAAGCGAATTTCTGGTTTTATTTTTATGTTTTCTTTGAATTTTAATTTGCCCCGAGGCCCATTTCAGAAAGGAGATTAAATGAAAACACTGAGTTCAAGAATGGGAGGCTTGTCAAACTGGGAAAGCAGGGTAAGTCATGCCCGTTTCTGAAAGAGAGGTAACTTATACCCAGAGTCAGTTATATGCATTTAAATGTCCCCCAGGAAAAAATAAAAATACAAAAAATAACAAATAATTAGAAAAATAAAATGAATTAGCAAATTAGGAATTTACTGAGAAAAAAGCCATAGTTAATAGTGAATAAGATCTTATTTTTTATTTTTGGCATTTTTAGCCCTTTATTATGATAGGACAGATCAGAATGGACAGGAAACAAAGTGTGAGAGAGATAGGGGGCGGGATCGGAAAAGATCCTCAAGTCAAGATTCGAACATGGGACGCCTGTAGCGCAACGGCACTGTATATCATCGCACTGCCCACAAGGCTATCGCACCAACATAAGTGTACCCTGAAATACAGTTGGGCACTGTAATTAGATTTACAGTACCCAATCCTTCGAAATTTCTAACAGTGTAGGCTTTATTACTGAAGACCCAGGATCCTCTCTGACTCTATTCCCTTCACTGCTCCACCTATGAATACAACAAAATTATCATTTATATCAACAGTAAAACAACAACCATTCAGTATCACTTATGCACATTCATTTTTTTTTAATACTGCACTATTTAATTTTAAATTCTAAACCTCTTACGGCCTGTATACATACTGTGTTCTGGATCACCTCGCTCCTTCTTGTCTTTCCCCGCACACGACGCCATCGTGACACTACATTAGTATGATTACATTTATTATAAAATAAGTGTGTGTAAATCCATTGGTAACACTTTAGAATAATGGGCCGTTGTTACAAGTAACTACGCAGGAAGTAATAGGTAGTTCTACATTAACACTTAACTTAATACTATTAACTAATATAGAAGCAAGATTAACTAAGCAGTAGGTAATTGCTAATTTTGGACAAAGGTAGTCCCCTATTAGGTATTTGATAATTACTAAAGAAAAAAATTGTCATTGAGAACTACTTATGAACTGTGACCAATTCATAAAGAATAACTAATTAATTAATAATCACAACAGTGACGTTTATAAAATGAACAATTAGGTTCTTTGTGGAAACTAATTTATGAACG
>JAHKKF010509656.1:0-20586 GCA_019740295.1 Labeo calbasu
TATTTCACAAAACCACAGAGTGTTGTTGTTACTATGAGTGTACACAAATAAAAGTGAATTCCTTACAGATTCCATTGATGTATTGCTCTTATCTGTACCATCAAAAATGACGGAGTAATTTAAGTTATTTTTGGTGTTATCAGAAAAACTGCCACAAACCGCGCCGGCGCGTTTTTCGACCCCAGAGGGTTAACCCTAGAAAGGGGAGCAATTACTGGGCTATCAGCAGCTAGTCCCACATAACCAGTTCGAAGAACCCGATAAACCCTCCTAAACGTAACCCAGACCACCAGAGTGGGCCATCTACTTACAACCCTAGCAGGGGAGAAGGCACTATCTAGGCAAGGGCTCAAGGAAACCGCTATTTAAAAGATCCTAGAAAGGAGAGCAGTCATTGAGCTAGCACATAGATATCCTCAGATACCAATGTGTGTAGGAAGGGCTATCAGGTAGAACTGAATGAAACCACCTGGACTACAGAAAGTAAGCTGTCCAACTAAAACCCAAAGAGGGGCAACAGCATAACTAAGTAAGGTCTCAAGGAGACCGCCAACTTAAAACCCTAGGAAGGGGAGCGATAGCCAAGCTAGCACATGGCTATCTGCAGATAGCTGGTTTTAGGAAAGGGGACCATTTCCATATAAATAAAACCCGAAAAGGGGCAAGTTGACATACAGCTAACCCCAGATAGCTGCCCTTAAGTAAGTCTGTCCCACCATTAACATTACTGAACTATAACCACCCTCAGATGGCTGTGTTAAGGAGGTGTCCTTTTTCTTTCTTTTTTTTTGTCCATACACCCAAGTTTTGGCAGATAATTAACACCGCAACCACAACGTGCAGCATATATTCAGCTCCCGCAGGAGCTAAACATGCTCCGCCCACGCGCTAGACTCCCCCGGGAATCAGAACGGGGCCGCCGCCGCAGTAAATGCGCTGTTAATGCCGCGACAGGCGAACTCATGCAAATTCAGATGTAAAACTCCGGTAAACAGTTGAAGACTCACCTCCGTGTTTTGCGAATGCATCGCGATGAGCACATCCAGTTCCTAGAGAGCTGGACGCGCTGCTCTTAACCACACACACACAGAAAGCGGGTATGAGAGCATGCCTGTCTCTCGCAAGAAACAGGCATTGAATGCGACGATCGCGTTCAAATCCCTGGACAGTTTTTTTCACAGACAAAAGGTCAGAAATGAAGACGAAGAAGTGGAAGATGTGTTCGACCGGCTCCCTTTTGTACTATGTGGTTGCGCTGGTATGACGCGCCGGCAGCGACAAGTCGCGCCAGCGGTGACGTCATAGGCTGTCGTCGGCCAGTACTGTGTAGTTTTTGTATATAGGCTTCAGACACGGGTCACGTAGGAGACGTTCCTCATAGCAACCTCTAGAGGACGCAGTTCGAGTTCCTCGAAAGGGAAATGTAATTTTTCATCTCGGAATAAGTCATGCCGACGGTTGTTGGTAGATTTAGGGACATCACAGCTACCGCACTAGCCATTATTTTTAATAGAAGGAAATGTAGGCATGTACGTTTAGCGAAGCAGTGCAGAGAGACGTTTCTGGGATGCTCCGGTGGCCGTGCCGGAACCATGATGTGCCGCAGATGTGCGCGGTGTAAGTAAGGGGTTATCCAAGCCTTACTCACCACAACGCCGAGGCTTAACATCGCCTCCACTGGCGAGACTTCCAATTTCTTCCCCGGCATCCTCCCACACAAGACCCGGCTCTCCTCGAGCGTTGGGTCGCAGCGGCAGGCGTCAATGAGCCCGTGTCGCGTCAAAAACCTCACTCGCTTCCCACTTCGGCTCAACTTTTCACCGCGGCTCTTCCGGCCGCAGCGCCGCATGCAGTCAGGCCTCCAGGCCTCGTAGCAGTCGCTAGCCCGACGCAGGCCGTGTTGCAAATTTTTTGTGTGTGTGTATGTGTTTGTTGGTAAAGTCGCTAAACGAAATTACTCAAATGTTCCGTATTAATTTTCACTAGCATTTAGCTGGGTTTTAAATTACACGTTGTACACAGACAAGCTGATGGAAAAAGATTGATTTTCAAGAAAAATAAGTTCAACAGTGCACCTAAATTAACAACTACAGGTGCGTACTCACAACTAATGTGTATCATAAAGCAACTATTAATGTTTTTGTTGAAGAAGTGCAATTAGCAAAAATTTGTATGTGATAAGCTTACTTCTAAGCACCTCTCTTACCAGCTGATCTGCTTCTCAGCTGGCCAGCTGTTTGAACACTTTATTCATTTTGTGTGGTTAAGAGGAAAAGCATGTCTTTTTATATTTTTTTCACTTTTTATGAAAAGTTGCAAAAGTTGTCAAATATTAACATAAATATATAACAGAAATAAATAAATAATTATTATAATAATACTACTAATAATAATTACAAATAAATAATAATAATAAAATATACATTTTTTTTTTTTTAAAAGGGTTGCTAGGGTGGTCTGAGAAGTTGTTAAATTTGGCAACAAATTTGCTGGGTTGGCAACACTACAGACCACTCAAGCATTCTAGCATTTACTGTAGAATGTCACAAACCACTCCCAGAAGCTGAAACAAGCCTGACGTTGCTTCCGCATGCAACACAGGCCCTCACATCTCAGTCTTTTCCCTCCCGTTACTTTTAATCCTTTTCTTTTTCAGTGGCCTCCAGCTCCGACAGCATACGTTAGCATGAGGCTGCCTTTACTGGCTCCACAGGCTCTTCTGGATGTCTCAAACCCCACTCCCTTCCCGTGACCTACAGCAGCTGAAGAAAGCATGGGGCTGTCTCCACTTGCAACTCAGGCTCACACATCTCAGGCTTTTCCTCCTGTTACTAATAACCCTTTTCTTTTCAGTGGCCTCCAGCTCCCATAGCAGACACTAGCCCAGAGGCCGATTTAAGAGTGATACTGCCTTCGCCGACAATTGTGCCCCATGCTCCCCTTCCTCACAGCTCTCGACTTCATTCAAAATAACGTTGTTTTCTTCCAGATCAAGTTTCAGCTCTCCTCGATTGTCAAGACGCAGCAGGCCATTAGCAAGCCTGGGCTGCGCCCCAGACTCAGTTGCTCCTCACACTGCACGCTGACATGACTTTCCAACCTCCTATCCTTCTCACCCCTTACCTTCTACCTCTGGAAGCAGACGCTAGTGTGAGGCTGCGTTCTGTAGCCACTCAAGATCTGCCACCTTACTCTTACACTCCTTCTACTCCTTTTCCCTATCAATGGCCAGGAGCTAATCCACGCGTGAGGCTGCCTCCGCAAACAGTTATGGCCCTTTCTTATCTTCCTTCTTACCCTTCTCTTCGATCTAAAATATCAGGCTTCCTTTTCCTACTTACAACTCAGGAACGCTCAGTCTAAATCCCTTCTTGACCCTCTTTGGGTCAATAACTCTAACCAACGTGTGACGTGTTTCTGGTTCAAAGACATTGTTGTATTACAAATTTATAAAAGGTTAAACATAGGTTCCAATGTAACAGGATGAACTGAAAAACTTATGAATATTGTGACATTCTAAGAGCAGGCAGAACAGGCCCTGAGACAGTAACCTTTTGTCTTTATGCAGTTCCTGAACATCGGGCAGGTTTCCCAAGTTAAGTGTGAATTCTAAGCTCAAGGTACAACTATGCCTTTGTTTAGCACCTATGCATTTGAATGCTAAATAGATCAAGGCTGTGAAAAATCTTTTACTGGGCTAATTTCCGCATTTGCATACTTTGTTTAGATTGATTCCATCTCTATGTATTCCTCCCCTATGAAACCTATATACTCTTCTGTGTTGAGCTTTTGTCAGATGACTTTTGTTCACTGTAGCGAAGCACAGCTAGTTTCTGAATAAAGAGAAACTTCTGCTTCAAGATATCCAACGTCTCCTGGTTTCTAAGAAAAAGTTTACAACAACATCTAAAACTGATTCTTGCTCAAACAGACTTACCCACGGAAAAATTTTCCAGGCACTCATTTCGCATCGGGGCAGCAACTACAGCAGCTCAAAAAGTCTCTCACAGCATCAGATACAAGCGGTCAGTCGATGGTCATCGAATGCTTTTAGAAGCTACATCCGGTCCAGTCACCACCACATAAAGGAAGCCCATCTAGCCTTGATCAGAAATAAATAATTAAATAAATAAATTCCCTGCTTTTAATCACGTCACTTACTTGGGCAGTCAAAGCTCTCCTTTCCAATGCAGCTAGTCAAAACCCCCTTTTTGGTCGCACAGAGAGCCCTCCAGCCATCGTTTCAAATCTCATTTGCACATCCAGCAACGGACAGGGCTCTCCTTTCCGGTGCAGCAGGGCCACGGCTCCCTTCAGTCGCAGTGTGAGCCCTCCGTCTGTCGTCTCGAGTTACGCTACGTACTCTGCGTCGGACAGGGCTCTCCCTCCCGGTGCAGCAGAGCCGCAGGCCCCCTTCAGTTGCAGTGAGAGCTCTCCACCCGAGGCATCAAACCACGCTTTGTATTCAGCCGCAAGGGGGACTCTCCCTCCCGTTGCAGCAGAGCCGCAGCTCCCTTAGGACGCAGTGAGAGTCCCTCCATCACTCGCTTTGAATTTCTTTACTTATTCAACGTCGGACGGGGCTCCCCCTCCCGGTGCAGCAGAGCCGCGGATCCCTTCGGTCGCAGCATGAGTTCCCCGGCTGTCGTCTGTTGGAGTTACGCTGCATACTTTGCAGCAGATGGGACTCTCCTTTCCGGTGCAGCAGAGCCGCGGCTCCCTTTGGTTGCAGCAGGAGCCCTCCATCCAATACATCGTCACAAGAGGAACTCTCCCTTCTGGTGCAGCAGAGCCGCAGCTCCCTTTCGGAAGCAGCAAGTGTCCCTCCACCAATCGTCTCAAATATTCTCGCCTATTCAGCATTGAACAGTGTTCCCCCTCCCGGTGCAGCGAGCCATGGCTCCCTTCGGTCGCAGTGTGGGCCCTCCGTCCATCATTCGAGTTGCGCTGTGTGCTCAGTGGTACATCCCGATACATTGTTGCAAGGGGGACTCTCTCGTTTCAAATCTTTTTGGCTTATCCAGCATCGGACCGGGCTCCCCCTTACTCTGTGTACACGGCGGCAGACGGGGCTCTCCCTCCCGGTGCAGCAGAGCCGTGGCTCCCTTCGGTCACAGTGGGGGCCCTCCACCCGATACATCGCCACAAGGGGGACTCTCTCTTCCGGTGCAGCAGAGCCGCAGCTCCCTTCTGAAACAGTAAGAGTCCTTCCATGTATTAACTCGAATATACTTGCCTATCCAGCATCGGACGGGGCTTCCCCTTCTGGTGCAGCAGAGCTGCAGCTCCCTCCAATCGCAGTGTGGGCCCTCCGTCTGCCAATTGAGTTACGCTGCGTACTCGGCAGTGGACGGGGCCCTCCCTCCCGGTGCAGCAGAGCTGTAGGCTGCTTTTGGTCGCCGTGGGAGCCCTCGTCCGACACATCAAACCGCGCCTTGTCTCCAGCTGCAAGAGGGACTCGCCCTTCGGAAGCAGTGAGAGCCCCTCATTTCATATCTGCATTCATGCTCCTCCTTTAGCGACATGTAGGGCTCACCAGTCTGACACCATGAGCTGCAGCTCCCGTTGAGCACTGCATGGGCTCTCCAAGTCACTTTAAACCCCCCCCCTTCAAACGTATTACCCAGCATGCATATTTTGGGTGGCAACTAACAAATCTGGCTGCTGTCCCAGGCCTATAAGATGCTTTTGGGGGAGTTCTCTGGGCCATATTCCGGGCTCGGAGCCCTCCCCCAGGACAGCATGCCAAAATATGCTTACTGTTTACTCAACCAGATTAGATGTAAGGGTGAACTTGTGAAACTGTTTTAAGGTCAGTTTTATAAATCACGTATGGATGTGAGGGATGGAGTTTCAAAGTGTGTGTGCAGATGTGCAGAAAGCTCTGTTCATCTGAACGCTGGGCTCAATAGTCATTCAGAGTCAGAGGAACTGAGTGTGTAAATTGGGCTGTAGAGATTATTGAGATCTGAGATTTACACAGGAGCAAGCCTTTGAATGTGATGAGCAGTATTTTACACTGAATATGACAGATTACAGGCAGCCAGTGTAGTGTACTGAAAATGGGGCTGATGTGAGGGAATTTCTTGGAATATTTGAAGACTCGAGCAACAGAGTTCAGAATGTAACGAAGTTTATGTATTTTATGAAAACTCTCAGCGAATTTAACATGGTAATGTACTTGAGAATGTTATTGTGCTTTGTCTTGGCAAAATAGATGTGCTACTTGTAACGGAGGCCAGTGGTAGGTGCTGTGCAGGTAAATCTCACTCCCCTGATCTCAAGAGGTGCATTAGTGACTGATGCTGGTGGCTGGAGTTTTTAGCCTCCTTGTTAGTGCGCCTCCCTCCCATGCTGGAGACCCGGGTTCATCGCAGGGTGCGAGTAGGACCAGGGGAGAGGGGTTACACACGCTGCTGCGGCAGAGCAAGTACAGAGATTTGCTGCTGTGAGCATGTTAGAAGTACTGCTGCTGAATATATATATATGCAAAAAAATATGCAATTATCCTGTTGCAAGTATGTCTTTTCCTTTAATATAACACTTTTGTGTTGTATTTGTTTTATTAAGAAAGTAGTTTATTAAGAAAGACACCACACTTATTATTGTATTTGTTTTATTAAAGGGGTCATCGGATGCAAAGTTCACTTTTACATGTTGTTTGAACATTAATGTGTGTTGGCAGTGTACGTACACATTTACCCTGTAATGATAAAAGTCCAAACCCCATTTACATTTGTAAAGGGAATGCGCCTTCCAATAAATAAATAAATGCATAAACGCGTCTATGTTCGTGCAAATCATTCGTGATCCAGCTTCACCTACAGCAGAAGTGAGTATAAGTTTTTTTTCTTATGAATCTCTGCAATCACCTTTCCTAATAACATGTTAGTTAGCAAGTTTCGCCGCTAAAGTAAACAGTCTCTCAGAGCACAGCTCGTCACTCCACAGGGAGAAGAGAGGGGCGGGGCGAGCAGAGCTCATTTGCATTTATAGGAACAATCCATCAGAATTGGTTGATTTTTGCAGAGCTGATTTTAACAAGGTAAAAAGGGTGTTGTTTTACACTACCATTGAGAATTTTTAACCAAAGTATATTAGACTTTTTATTAAGACCCTATTGATTCATATCAACTTGTGGAAAATGGGCATGACCCCTTTAAGAAAGTGGTTTATTAAATAAAACACCACACTTGTTGTTTTAAAACATTTTTTTAAGAAAATGTTTATAGCATGTATTAGCAAGAGCATAACAAACATGTATTAGTAAGAGCTTTGCTAGAAAAAAGACAGAAAGGAATTCAGACGTTACCGTCAGGTGTTCTGTTGTAGACAAGGTGCAGAAGAAAGCAGCGGAGAAGAATCCAGAGAAGAAGAATGTGAAAATGGAGGGTCTTATATACACAAATTTATCCACAAGTTTCCAGGGGGCGCTACTGTAAAAAAGAACGTGGGTACAACCTCCGGTGAGGCGGTGGACGTAGTATACCAATGGTATTTTGTGTGCTAATTAGCAAAGAGGCGAAGTGTTTTTTAGACCATTGTTTACTTTGTAAAGATGCACACCTTTATGAGAGATGTCATTACGTTCTTATGGACAACATATGCTTTTCGAATTTGTGTTCCCACATCATTAGCAAGTTTGGATCGCTAAATCTTGAATGACTGTCAACTAGTAAAAAGACATTTGAACCGAGACATCAGAGCTTGTGTTAAAGGGCATGCCAGATGATGCCTTGATTCGAGGCTTGTTAACGTAGAAATCCCTTTCGTAGAAGCCTCACTTTCTGTCCAGTCATGTGCGCGATTCACTTTGCATGTCCTAACATTTGATCCCCAGATCTTACTTTGTGAGTCATACATAAATACCCAGTCATACAAGTAATATGAAGAATACAGACTATTTCAGGAAAATTAAATATATGTCATTTGCAATTACTATATGTGTACATTATTCTTTGATTACATCATATTGATATTCGTATTAGCATTTAATGGCACTGTTCAGTGGGTAAATTAATTTATTAGAGTCAGAAATTCAACAAACAAACACACACACGGTTAGGCTTTTATTTATGCATAACATGGAGCGATCTAAAGAAACTCTGGTGAATGCTTCTTCCGACGGAGCTTCACAGGCTTTTGGCTGCTTTATTTTTTACTAACCACCAGATTTTCGACACTCTCTAAGCTTTGAATCTTTTCCCGAAACAGTCAGAGGAAAGTCTCGGTGCTTCACGAGGCTTAATTTTCCCGTCACTCCTGTCAATTGTTGAATGAATGAGTGTCACATCCCGCTTGTTTACTTTGAACCGGAAGAAGCTCCCACTTTTGACGCAAATCCTCATGGGGCGTAGGAAACTTCTGGATAGGGGATTTCCAGATCTCATGGCATCACAAGACATTGGAATCCATCTGCTGTCCGTAAAAGAGTGAAGTGCGATGATGAGATCAGATGCTGGTTCTCTGCAACAGTGTTTCTGGTGCCAGATGACCTGCCATTGACTTGGTTTTTTGAAGCTAGCAAATTACTTGCTTTTATTTTTATTTCTTATTGTTTATATACTAGCATTTGTATGTAAAGTCTTTAACCTATAAACAATAAAACTATACCTAATTATAACCAAGAAACCTGCCAATAGCCTTGTGGGCAGCGTGACAACATATGGTGTAGTTGCGCCTCAGGTGTCCCGAGAATGAATCCCACCTTGTGAGACTTGCTGTCTTATCTCGACTGTCCTCTCAATGTAAAATGGAACAATGGCCAAAAAAAAAAAAAAACTGTTTTGATACCTATTTTGTAAGTATACAAATTCAGATGCTTATGACATTTGACATTTGCTATATACACATATATTAACAACAATGCAGAAGACACAAGAAATGAACAAGTGTATGTATGCTGCTGACGCCCTGCCCACACAAAAACGGGAATTTTAAAAATCACAGCTTTTTATATGCGTTTGGATGTTCGTCATGTAACTTAAACCAAACGTTTTTGAAAACTCCTGCCAACTCCTGTTGAAAAATCCAGCATATGCTGGCTAGGTATGTTTTGAAGCATGGCTGCTGGTTTGAGCTGGTTTAAGCTGGTCATGTGCTGGTTATGTGCTGTCATAATGATTACAGATGAGATCAGATTAAATCAAATATAACATTTTATTTGTCAGGTTAAAATGTATCACACAATTAAACAATGAGAATCCAATCCAGAATTAAATTCTGTTCCAATTCAGATAAATACCTAACATCAATTTCTCAAAGATCTAAGAGTAAGAGATGCATACCTGACTTTAGGAAACAAATACATAGCATAGTAGGTATGTGAGGACATGTGAGTGTGAGGACATGCTCTACGCTATAGGCTAGAGCCCTGACTGTTTCTTAAACCCACACCCTCCCACTCCTGCTGAATTTCTGACCAGGACTGCCCACTCCCGCAACCTGCTTGATCCACTCCCACCTGTGCCCACAATATTTGCATCTGCTCCTGCCCGCTCCTGCGCACTTTCTATTAGAGCTTGTGAAAAATGTCCACAAATACTCTGACTAAATATTCGTTCAAGTAAACGTCTTGAATAACAGGCTTTAAACATGATTGAGTTTCAATAAAATTAAGTAATGCTAAAGCAAAGCATCACATGTGACAAAAACATTGGATATTTTAGCGTTATAAAACATCAGCCGTTAAAACAAAACCACAACTAGCAGCAACTCAGTTTTTAATCATAGGCTACTGCATGATACACAGGCACCAAACAATTAACTAAAACAGTTTAACTGTAACAGTTTAAGAAAATAAGCCAGCCTGTAGAAGCCGATTTAATACAATTATATGCTTTGCCACTGGGTGGCAGAGTGACACAATATAACTGTAGCACCGGTGTATGAGTCAGGTGTGTACACATTGGTAATTAGGAAGCACACCGTTTTTGACCGGACGGCAGAGTAGCGTGTAATATGGACTGTACATACGCTATGTCTTCAAGGTATGGATTTTAATAGAGAATGGGAATGTGACGTCAGCAACGCATGGCATTCTGGGACTTTCGGACATGGACGCTACAGTCTAGACTGAGTAATAGTGGAGGTAGATGTTAAAATTTATATTGTACATTTAAAAACACATTAGAATGGAGAACGCTTGCTGTGACATGAAGTCAAAAATCTGGCTCAAAAATATATGGCTCTATTTAACCTGATTCAGATAGCCAGCTAGTCCAAAGAGAGCTCCATGACTGAGCTGTATTGTGATTTAACATGGTCCTTAAACAATGTTCATTGCTCCCAACTCCCTGAGCAGTGGAAATCAGTTAAAGTTTACTTAGGAATATTCATTCATGGATTTGCGCTACGCCACCGCCTGCATAGTCTTCACACACAGACGAAACAGAGAAGTGTGACACAATATACCACTGTAAAATTAATGCAATTTAAATTAATGTCTTGCACACTTTAATGCTCGTTGAATGGAACATATATGCTGTCTTCGAACTGTAATTGTAAATATAAGGGCGGAATATTTGGAGTTCGCAGGGCACTTACTTTTGAATAGAACAGACATCTGAGATGATGCAGTGGTTCACTTACATGATCAACTGGCTGAGATCAACCTATAGTGTGTTTATTTTATCTGACAGATATATCAGTGCCATCTAGTTATTAAAAACTGCAAAAGAGAAATTAATTCGGTCCTGTGTGTGGTACAATAGTAGGTGGCCTTATGATTTCTGTGAGTGTGTATGTGTCGTGTTCTGGCCACACAACTGCGAGTGCTCGAATGAACGCAATGGATTCAAATATTAGTACATTTATTCTAAGCAGGTGCAAGCAGCTCTTAAAAATATTAACGCAAATACAGTTTTCCTCTAGTGATTTGTATTTCTTGTCATTGTATGCTATTTAGCGTGCCCAAACATGGCGGCGACTACCCAAAATGCAATGCACAGTGTAATAGACTCCCGAGCTCTATTGTAAAGATTTGTGAACAAAGAACACTCACAGCAAGTTGTTTTGAGACATTCGCTATTGGAGCTCAAATAAAGAAAGACATTTTTTTGCACCTATTTCCGCTTGCACGGACTCTGTTTGTACGCGTTCGAAAACTTGCTCACTTTTATTATCAACGGCAGCGGCTTAATGGAAAGCCGTTACACAAAGTCAAAAACTGTGCTTCATTAAATAGTGAGCTTGGAAAACTTGCTTCCAAGGGCCTGTGTGCGTGTGCCTCGGATTCTTCAGCCCAGTGCAGATTCGTTCCGTGGACGTTGGATTTCATAATGGAAATGTGACTAATTGTCGATTCACTTCATTGTTCCTGTTTGGATTTGCATGGGTCTGTATGCTGCTGCTGGGATATCGTTTGATTCATCGCTGGATTAAAGTCAACGCGTTTGTTTCGATGGACAGAAGGACATCGGCTCGTTTGGATAAAGGCTTCTCGTTTCTGCACATGAGGACATAGTTTCGTCAAGACGACTCTGGAATCTTTAGATTCGACTCATTGGTTTCATTTGGATTGTATTGCTTCTGGTTTGCCGCATTGTTGTTGGATTTACACTGCGCGCTCGTCTCTTCAGGCCCGATAAACTGGACTACAGGTATGTTTGTTGCAACATCATTATCACAATGGCCATAAAACACTCATGAGTCACTGTTGGTTATTTTACCGGTTGATGAGACTGAAAAACATGAAATCTGGTTCAAAGCAAAGATGATACCAAACAATGAGTTCTTGGACCGTGTGAATAAATGGTTATCAGACAAGTCAGAATGTCAGAAAATATCTGAAGTGGGTAACATAGAGAGTAAAGTTGGTCTTGGAGACAGTGTCTCAAATGTGTCTCATGCTACCTCCAAACGCAGTAAACGACACTCATGGCACATGCTGCTGCATTAAAGGCTAAACATGCAATTGAAGCTCAGGAGGAGGAATTGAGACGGAAAAAGGAACAATTAGAATCGGATGCTCACATAGCAGCTTCAACAGCAAAGATCACTGTGTTGCAAAAGTCTGACAATCAAAGCAAGTTCTAGTTCAAAATCAAAGAAGAGTGAAAAAGGTGTGGTCAACGCAACTGAAAACCTCAATTTTTGATTCTTCTCGGTCAAAATGTTTAAATCCCAATGCAAATGAATATGTGCCTGTGAATTTAATGCCAATAGATACAACTGGAGCAACTGGTGTTTCTGCATCTTAAGTTGTAATGGAGGATCATAGGAAAGGAAGGAGTGATCAAACATTACACACATCTGAACAATCTAATTTCCATTATCCTGTTCAAATGCCACATGATAACTTGGGAATTCATCATGTTACACACGTTCTTCCTCCTTCGAGTGACCCCCTGCTTGAGGTCCTGAAAAGGCAAGAATAATTAACAACCTATCTTGTTCAACAGCAACAGCGTTCTACCGAAAAGGGAGATCCTAGTCTTTGATGGTGACCCACTGCAATATATTCCATTCATCAGAGCGTTTGAACATGCCATTGAGCAGAAAACATCCAACGAAAAGGATCAGTTGTATTTCCTTGACCAGTTTACAGGGGGACAAGCTAAAGACCTGGTTCGCGGTTGCCAATATATGGCCCCAGACAGAGGCTATGCATTGGCCAAAAGGTTGCTAAAGGAACATTTTGGTAATGAGTTTAAGGTATTTACTGCCTATATGGAGAAAGTCTTGAGTTGGCCCACTTTAAAGGCTGAGGATATGCAGGGATTACAAGCTTATGCTTTGTTTTTGCGTACATGTTGCAACACAATGGACAAATTCTCATATATGCAAGAACTAAACATACCTAGCAACATGAAAATGGCTGTAATGATGTTACCTTACAAGCTGAGAGATTAATGGAGAGCTAAAGCTTGTGAGATTGTGGTGTCCAGGCATAGGAGGGCAAAGTTCTCAGATGTTGTTGAGTTCATTGAAAAACAGGTTAAGATGGCATCTGAACCTGTGTTTGGAGACATCCAAGACAAGCATGGCACAGGTAAATCCAAAGGTCAAACCCACAAAACCTTTACAAAAAACAGTTTTGCCACCGACATTGCTGCTTCTGTTCCAGCTAAGAAGTCTGGCAATATTTCACAGCAAAGATTCTGTCCTGTGTCCATGTCTAAAGAAAACTGTTTGTTTTGTACAAATCAGCATCCATTGGAAAGGTGCTTTGCATTCAAAAAAAGCATTCAGCGAGACAAGATCAAATTCCTGAAAGCCAAGGGAATTTGTTTCGGTTGTTTAAAGACTGGACATTTGGGTAACGAATGTGAGAATCGTCTAAACTGTGACATTTGTGGAGAAACACATCCCACAATCCTGCACATATATCACAAGGAGGTAACTGTAAATGAGCCAGAGGAAAGGCACAAAGCAGTGTCTACTCAAACTTGTGGTCACACAGGGGCTGGGAATGAAAGGACTCTGATGTCAGTCTTACCAGTTCAAGTCAAAGCTGTTAAAGGTAACAAAGTGATGCAGACATATGCTTTTCTGGACCCGGGCAGTTCCGCCACATTTTGTTCAGAACATTTAAAGAATGAGCTGAGTTTGAGTGGAAAGAAGGTCAATGTTCTCCTTCACACCATGAGTCAGGAACAATCTGTGTCCTGCAGATTTTGTTTGGTTACCATGTTGCTCTTCTGGAAATTTGAAACAGGAACTTGTGTCTTCTCCAGGTGTCACTCTCTATGCATCAGTGCAAACTGTGGATGAAAATCAATTACTTTATCCAATGCAATGTCAAGTTCAAGACTGTACTGAAGCAAAAGTGGATCACGAAGAGGTTAAGTCACAAGGGGAGATGAAGGAGAAGAATTTTAATGTGCCAAATGAAAAGGGGTTTGATGGATGTCATTTTGACAAGTCTCTTTTTGAAACTCAGATTCAAGATATACAGGAACACTGCCTGTTTGTCAAAGAAATATTTCAAGATTCAGAATCAGAAACTTCTGACCAAGAATGCAAGAAAAAAAGGGGTTAGCAACAAAGATTAATCCACAATCAGGTTGTACATGATGTGCAACTGCTTGAAGATGAAGACTTTCTGAAGTCAGATGTGTTGTTAAATAAAAGAATGAATCAAGGTTCAGAGATTGAGACAAGATTGCTCCATGTACCATTAATGTAAAGCTGAATGGAAAATGCAGGAAGATTATCAGGCACTATGTACAAAGGAACACAATATTAAGAATGGTGATCTAGATATCAAAGGAGACCTTAAAGTAACTGCTGTCATCCTGCAAGGTGTATTAAATCTCATCAATTACTTTATGGTTTATTTCACAAAGTGAAAAAGATTGGAAGTGTCATTTGTGTGGATTTGTAAGTTGTGGAGTCTACTGAACAAGGTTACTTTCAAGAGAAGGAATTACTGGCATTGAAAAGAATTACAAGGCTATTATATCCACCATAGACACAAATGAAGCCGTATAAAGCAAGTTAGAATAAACCATTTGTTGTTGAATCATCGCTTTGAAGTTGAAATGGTCATTTGATTGGGTACTGGAAATTCTACCTGATGATAAAGATCTGGTATACAATACAGACTAAAACCCAAAAGTAGTATTCTGGAATGACCTGTACCCACTGCGCATATGACGTCGTAGTCACGTCTTTTCCATGTCACGGACCCAATATAGACATGATCTGGACGTCTATCCGACGTCCAATGTTTAGTGGGTAAGTTTGTGTTTATTGGAGGTAAATGATTCATACTCGTGTGATTTTAATTTATGATTACAGAAAAAAATTAATGAATTTGATCAAATGTTTGTATCTGCTGCCTTGTTATAGCTCCTTTATGTACGTTTTGTGTAACTGTTATGTCTTCCTGTCAAAAGCAATTAAGGGGCCGGTGTGTAGGAGCCAATTTAATACAATTATATACTTGGCCACTGGGTGGTAGTGTGACACAATATATCTGTAGCACCGGTGTATGAGTCAGGTGTGTACACGTTGGTAATTAGGAAGCACACCGTTTTTGACCAGACGGGAGAGTAGCGTGTAATATGGACTGCTTTTAATTGTAAAGATTTGTGAACAAGGAACACTCACAGCAAGTTATTTTGAGACATTCACTATTAGAGCACAAATAAAGGAAGACATTTGTTTGCATCTATTTCCGCTTGCACGGACTCTGTTTGTACGCGTTCGAAAACCTGCTCACTCTTATTATCAACGGCAGTGGCTTAATGGAAACCCGTTACAAAGCCAAAGCACAATATGAAATAACTTTAACCCTCTGGTTGTGTTCGGATTCCTGTCACACTTGTGGTGTTCCCGGTCAAAAATGACCAGACTCCAAACAATTGCTTTCTCTCATTATGCTATATTATCACAAAATATTAGATTCAATCTTTTTGTCAACTTGTTTTCTTTCATTTAGGACTGGTTTTGTGTTTCTATTCGCATCTGATTAATCGTAGTCCTCATTTATCCGAAAATAGGCAATACTGTACAAAATTGCACAAAGTTACACTTGTCAAAAATAGCCGGCCGTTGGAAGTGAATGGGAAAGAATGAAAGTAAGAGAAGCAACTAGTATTTAGGAGCATTTTGTGCTTGCAAACATAAAGGCCTTGGACCTGTGCGTGTATAGATGCATGTATGCTCACGCTATCTTACATACACACACAAACTATTGTGTATTATACAATCAAACTATTGAGTATTATACCTATATCATCTTACCTTGAACTGGATGCAATATGCTTTTATGATCACTCTCTCTGTGATAAACGTCTCACACACTCACACGCTCAAACTGCCTTGTCTTTAGCCTTGGTTTTGAGACTTTCATGTTCTCACAGAGTAGACGAAAGTTTACAAATAAATGCTTTAGCACAGAGAGCGCTTCAGCTTGTTGTTTCATGATATTGTCTCAGTATGACAGTGTCAGTGTGCTGGATATATATAACTAAAATAACAGTTTTGGTTTGTTGTTCCATGAAATGTTATAATGTAAATAATCTTAATGTGTTCTTTCTTGTATGTCATGATGGTCAGATTTAACAGGAACAGCATAAGTGTTACTTTGTGCCCCTTTTCAGAAATAAAATCATTTCAAAATAAAGATCCTGTTTTTTTGTGATCTTCCCCATTCACTTTCAATGACTGGCCATTTTTGACAAGTGACTTTGTGCAATTTTGTACAAAATAAAAGCATTTAAAAGCAGACTTCCTGATTAAACATTCAAGCACACTAGTGTAAGAAACCGTGCAAATTTTCATAAATTTTTATCTCATATTGTAAAAATTATTCCCAAAAAATGTTTTTTTTCACTAAAAAAAATTAGGTGCCTACTTTCGGATAAATGAGGCCTACGATTAATCAGATGCAAATAGAAACACAAAACCAGTCCTTGACTGAATCCAATATTTGGTGATAATATAGCATAATAAGAGATTTATAAGCAATTGTTTGGAGTCCGTGTGATTAAGTGAAATAAAACCCACAAAAAAATATGAAAATTCGAAAAAAAAAAAAACTGAGATGTACTTATACCTGTCATGATTCCGCTCTATGTTTCCCTGTTTTGGTTTTGTGGACTCTTATTTTGAAGTATTCTTGCTCCCCATTGTTTCTGTTTTCCCATGTTCCTTTGCCCATCTTGTTAGTTTCCCTGGTGATTGATTAGCTCCTCCCCATGTTACCTCGTTATCCTATCTATTTTAACACCTGTGTTTGCCATGATTCGGGGTCTGGTGTTGTTCCTGTATGGCTGCTTTGTGTGCGCGTGCCAATGTCCTGCCTTGTCTTTTGCTCTGAGCCCATGCCTGGATTTACTTTGTGTTTTGTTTAAATAAATGTTTGCTGCATCTGGATCGTCCGCTCCTCTGTTACCTCGACCACACATTACAATACCCTGTGTGAACAAAGTCAGTAAGTTTGAGTCAAATGCGATAATGTTAACTAGTATTTTTGGGAAAAAGAAAATCTTTTCCGGGTCAGTTTGACCCGAACACAACCAGAGGGTTACCTTATTAAATAAATAAACACCTAGAACTTAAATAGGCTACATATAATTGAAACAAATTAAATACAAAACAAAAAAAAAAAATTAAGGCCTGGTTTCACAGACAGGGTTTAGCCTAAGCCAGGATTAGGTCATAGTTCAATTAGGACATGTAAGTCATTTTTATAAACGTGTCTTAGGAAAAACATTACTGGTGTGAATCTTAAGACAAAACAAAGGCACTGACATATTTTAAGATCAGTCAGTGCAAGTTTCTTTCAGTTAAAACAGTTCAGACTTACATTTTAGTCTAGGACTAGGCTTAAGCCTTGTCTGTGAAACCGGGGGAAGATGTCTCAAAAAATCTCACAGATTTCACATTCACAATTCACGTCCGGACAGTCGGAGTAAGTGAGAACTCTTGAGTGGATGCCTATTTTCGCGAACAAGTCGGTGCCGGAGAATGAAAGCGAAAGTGATGAAAACAAGTAAGTAAATGAAGGCGGCACAAACAGAAGACTCATAACAATATGAGCACTTAAAATGAAGAAAGTGATCAACATAACTGATATTCAAAATGGTAAGCAAGCGCTGCTCTGTTTACATTTAAAATATCTGCGTTTATCTCGTATATCTTTGTTTCAGTTTCTCATTTTGAATGACTATTATATACTGATATAGACGGCTAAATCTTTTCACGTAGGCGCAGAACGCATGTGTTAGTTTACATTTGGCTGTAATCTATGAGGTGTGCTTTTGTGTCCCTGCCTTTACACGCCAAATCCCACATTTCCCCAAGGGTCTCCCTCGAAACTTTATGACCGCCCACTCCCGCCTGCAGCAAAGGAAAAAAACATCCGCTCCCACGAGATTTGCGTTGGGTCCGGCGGAAGCCCAAACCCAATGCAGCCCTCTACTATGGGCTTCTGGCAACAGAATCGCAAAGTAATGTTTTGTCAGTTCACTTATATACCCAGACCAGAACAAACAAATCTCCCGACCATGTTGTAAAAACATAAAGGCCGTTTGGTTTGTCAGGAGATCTCATGGCTGGAGATTTTCACCAGACGGGGAAAACACACCTCTCAGCAGCAAAACACCATTGTACAAAAGTTTTCAATCTTTTTCACAATATAAGTGACTGCTGTGAAATTGAGACCATCTTACCAACCACACAGAGACCTTTAGAACGACGCGACAATACAAAAAACAATACATTCACAAGATATAACACGTGCCATATGGATAGTCTTGAGATGAGATGCATGGAGGGGAGAGGAGAGGGAGGTTGTAAATGAGCAAAGGAGGTGGTGTTGTTTGCTCTCTATGGAGATCTCTTCTCCAGATTAGTTTTATTGTTTTGTTGCATGGCATCTGTTTTTGTGAGAGTTCTTGGACTTTGGAATTTCATGAGGAAATAATTTCACCTCTTACATGTGAAACAGATCACTGTTGGGTAAAGCGCTCAAAGTTGTGCTTTATTGTGAATAAAATATAGCTGCTGACCAACCAGAATCAACAACCGTTTTATTATAAACTTTCTATAATAGTTAACCGATACCTTGTTTACAGGAATTTTCGTTCTCTGCAGCAAAATGTCTTACAGGTGTGTGTGCGCGATACATCAATCAGGAAAAAAAAAGTCTTACAGAGCCAAATGATTTAAAGAAAGCTGCACTATAAAAGAATTATGGTTTTGTCATTGCAACCAATAAAGAACACAGTAGAATTTATGTGACTTTTACAAAGTTCACAAAATGTGCTTTTTGCTCTTGAAGTAGCAGTTGTGCCTTGACGAAACTTTACCTTCTTTACATGTATTTGTTTACCGATAATGGCGTGGAATCCTGAAATTTTGGGTTCAGCCTTTAATTGAGTCCAAATCAGTTATTAGAAACATTGCTATTTAAGTTTTGAGTATAATAGGGGAATGGAAATGTGCGGCACCAATAGTTATCTCACTTAGGGTGCCAAAATGGGTGCTAAGTTCTATCATGCCCTTGCATGATCCTCACTGGACTTTATAGATCTGGCATTGCAACTGAGCAGCTCTGCTTTTACTGTGAGAGTTGTGGAGGAGCAACACTGCACATAAAGTTTTTACTCCATATTAATGCTTTTGCAAAATGCAAAACACGCTTTTCCAAGAATACATTATGTGCTTTACCATTTACACCACTGGAGCTGTTATTTGACAATCATCTTTTGTAGTGTTGTCTAGCCCAAACAGTGTGTCTTGTTGGTGCTTGTATTGTCTGTTTGTCTTGATCTTTAGACTTTAGACTTTTACGTACATCTGTCAAACACAGAAGCAGGAAACAGGAATCTCATAAGTTCAGGGAAAGAGAAACTTAGGTGTAGTTGAGCTGTTTTGATTTTCTGTCTCTCTCTGTATTCATGTAGTAAAATGGCAGAAGCCAGAATTTCTCAGGATGAGTTAATCTGTCCAGTGTGTCTGGATCTCCTGAAGGATCCAGTGACCATCCAATGTGGACACAGTTACTGTAAGAGCTGTATTACAGGCTACTGGGATCAAGAAGATCAGATGAGAGTCTACAGGTGCCCTCAGTGCAGAAAGACCTTCAGTCCAAGACCTGTTTTAGCTAAAAACACCATTCTATCTGAAATGGTGGAGAAACTGAAGAAGAATAAACTTCCTGCTGACTGTTATGCGGGAGCTGGAGATGTGCAGTGTGACGTCTGTACTGGAAGAAAATACAAAGCCATAAAGTCCTGTCTTGTGTGTCTGAACTCGTACTGTCAGAATCACCTTGAACAGCATGAGAGTTTCTTTAAAGGAAAAAGACACAATTTGACTGAAGCCACTGGACGACTACAGGAGATGATCTGCCAGAGACATGATAAGCTCCTTGAGGTTTTCTGTTGCACTGATCAGAAATGTATTTGTGTGCTCTGTACAAAATATGAACATAAAAACCACAACACTGTATCAGCTGCAACCCAGAGGACTGAGAAACAGGTATGAACTTAAAGCAGTAGTTTACCCAAAAATGATCCTATCATCATTTGCTCTTCATGTTCTTTAGTAATATTGACATTCTAATTAAATTAAATTAATAGAAACTACATATCACAACATTGTCTTTTTATTACAAAAATGTGAATTTAGTAAATTTTTCTCTATAATCCTGAGAATGAACAAAGACTTTAATGACATTACCAGTATGTTTTAAACTTTTTTTTTACAATTAAATTTGATTAAATTCGGATACGACAGCTAAGATGCATTTTATTAGGATAATTACATTTATATTTAGACAATTAGCAGACGCTTTTATCCAAAGTGACTTACAAAAGAGGACAATGGAAGCAATCAAAATCAACAAAAGAGCAATAACATGCAAGTGCTATGACAAGTCTCAGTTAGCTTAATGCAGCACATGTAGCAAGGTTTCTTTTTAAATAAATAAAAAGAAAACAGATAGAACCGAAAAAAAAGCAAGCTAGTGTTAGAGGCCATCATTTTTGGACAGAATAGAGAAAATAAATTTATTTTCTTACTGTCATACCATTTGGACTGTTTTGTATGTGTTTTTCCTGTGTCGCCCTTATTTGGTCTTCCTGTTCCATTTCTTATTTGTTACGTCATTGTCTCAGTGCATTCTCCTGA
>JAHKKF010509657.1:0-14029 GCA_019740295.1 Labeo calbasu
GGGGCGGGGTGAGCAGAGCTCATTTGCATTTAAAGGAACAGCCCCTTAGAATGAGATGATTTTTGCTGAGCTCATTTTGACAAGGTAAAAAGGGTGTTACAAAACCATTGAGAATTTTTAATCAAAGTATATTAGAGACTTTTCAATAAGACCCTAAAGAATCATATCAACTTGTGGAAAACGGGCATCCGATGACCCCTTTAAAAACAAAAACTTATATTTAACAAACAAAAAATGCTTCAGACGTTTTTTTTATTTTAACTTAATAAAACAACGAAACAAAATATAATAATTTTGCCATTACATACAAAATTGAGCTATTTTAATGGCTGAAACAGTAGTATAAGCTGTTTTGGGAGAAGGGTGAAGAAAGACGGGCTCGGGTCGGACTCGGGCCGAGAATTCTGTTCTGATAAAGCTGTCAGACAAGGGCCAGGCTAGGGCTCTAACTTGTGTACTCTTATATACACTGTTTCAGTGCTAATCGCCAATAAATTATAACCTATCGTCCAAGACTACTAAATTAGTGTTCTTAAATTAGCATGTGATGCTTGTTATTTAGATCAAACTGACTGGACAATGTTTGAAGAGTCAACTAATGATGGCCGTACGGTAGTGCTCATATAATATCTGGATTTTGCAGCGCATCGGCTCAGCGAGGGCTCGCCGCAGTTAGCCGTGTTCAAACGGGCACCGCCATGTGCTCCCCGGCATCGTATAATGCTTTAAACGCCATCGGCGGTCTGGTCTAGAAAGACCCTCACAGGAAGGAGGGCTTACAGCACCCATGTAATCCATTACCATCAAGCACAGCAAACAAACTCGCCAGGAGAGGAAAGCGTGTGTGCGCGTTTTAGGATGCGTGAGGTGGCGCTCTCTATTTGTATACTTGTTAGTGGGCCCAAAGGATAAGGCTTATTTTTACCAGGCTTTTAAGACTTGGGAATGGATTTAAACAAAGAGTCGGACTCCGTTAGCTTTAAGCTAATCTAAGATAAACACAGCCCTACAGGATTTTAATTAGAGTGGCTCCAGGCCTACCGTGGGGCCTCCTGATCCCAGCCGCTAATGACTACCTTTCTTCATTTTTTCCACTGTTTATATAAAATACAGTTCAGAGTGGCTAAATTGATCGCGTTCATTGACCTAGCCGCCCCCGTGGACTTTAACCGGCAGATGGTTACGCAGCCCCCCCTGAAGTACTTATTTAATACACTTTTTCTCCAAAGCACCTGTGTTTGTATCTCACAAACACATTCTTCTGGAAGATATTTTGTTCACAGCTGGGAAAACCTTTGTAGAAAAAAAATTTGTTACAAAATAAACATTTACTGAAATAATAATAATAATAATAATAATAGCTGTCAGTATTTCTCAATAATATTTAGTTTAATGTACCAAAATAAGTAAAACCATTAAAAATGCTTGTTAAATAAAGTAAACATTAAATTAAAAAAAAAATTGAAAAATGAAGAATGTTCTACAGTAACTAATATGATTAAAAATTATTTTAAATTAATATAAACATTAAGAGAACTAAAATAAAATATGAAAAAAGAAACTTTTTTAATTATATTTTATCTAGTTAATAACTCAATTATATTCAGTTTAATGGAGCAAAATAACAAACAATTAAAAAATATATATTTTATTTAATCTAGTTGACAAAGCAACATTTCTAATTTTCATTTTGTTTGAATTGATGTACTCAATATCTAAAAATAAAACAATTGAGAAGTTTTACTTTAAATAAAATAAACCATTAACTGAAATAAAATAAATCAAATATGTCAAGGCAAAATTTCTCAATGTTTAGTTAAATGTATCAAAATAGCTAAAACCATTAAAAAAAAATGTTTAATAAAATAAATGTTAGCTGGAAAAGTTAAATATGAAAAAAAAATTTAACTTAAAAAATAAAATGTCAAGGCAATATTTCTTAATTATATTTAGTTAATGTATCAAAATAACTTAAACTGGAAAAATTAAATATGAAAAAAAAACCTACTTATTTTATCTAGTTGCCAAGGAAAATTTTCATTTTCATTTCATTCTCATTTTCATTTTGTTTCATAAAAAAAAAAAAAAAAGTGTTATTTAAAATAAAATAAACATTAATTGAAATAAAATAAAATATGAAAAAAAAACATTAATTGAAATTGAAAAAAAAATACATTTATTTTATTTCATCTAGTTGTCAAGGCAAAAATTCTCATTTACATTTGGTTTCATTTGATGTACTAAAATAACAAACTAAAATGATTGAAACATAATTTTAAATAAAATAAACATTAAAATAAAATAAAATAAAATATGACAAAATAACTTATTTTATTTATTTGTCAGGGCAAAAATTCTCATTTTCATTTGATGTATTAAAATAAATAAAACTAAAACGATTAAAAAATATTATTTTAATAAAATAAACATGAATTAAAACAATAAAATATGGAAAAAAAAAAACAAACGTTAAATGTTAAAATTAAAATGAACATAAAAAACGAAAATAGAAATTAATTTAAAGTATCTCAAAGATGCTCAAATAAGACGAGTTTAGTGCAGAATGTGATTGGGTAACGGGGAATTCTTGAGTAAAAACCTCAAGGAACACGATCTTAAAGCAGGTCGTTGAAAGCAGGTGGCTTTAAACATTCATCTGTGTAAATTAAGCACTCTACACACAAACTCTCGCCTCGGGGTAACAGTAAATGACTATTAGCGGAGCGTGATGACCTTGGCACAACATAAATGCTAAATAGTGCCACATGGATACTTACAGTAGCTAGAGGGTATGCGCTGTAAAAGACGGGAAAATAATATACACAAGTGTCATTCTAGCCGCTTGCTTCATCCTCCTGGAGCCCGAGGAGATGAGTGAACTACACTTTGTCATTTCGTGTCAGCAGATATAATTAAAGTTTGGCAGAGAGCTTCTCCAGAACGTCCATGTGTCCCGCTGTTGTAGTATATCTGTCACGCTGAAGAGTTCGACCTTAGGCTATTAGCTCCAGATATCACCCTTCCATTTCCACCCATTAAAGCTCCCAAAAAGATGAAACTCACGAAAACTGTGTCACCCCTGTCCACGGTCAAACATGGCCCGTGTTTTAATGCGACCGTTAGTGAGCTTCATTACGGCTGCGGTGTTGCCGTGTGAATATATATAAAGTTATATATTTAAATAAATGAATATATACACAGACAAAAAATAAATAAATAAATAAAAAAACATTTTTTTTTTACACTTACTGAAATAATAATCACTTTTATTTAATGTACAAAATAACTAACCATAAAAAATAAATAATAATCATTCAAATAAAATGTAAAAAATAAGCCATTTTAAAAATTTACTGTAAAGACCTCTTATATCTTAATCTTACAAACAAACAAACAAACAATATATAACACCTAATCTTTTAGAAATGGTATTATAAAACAATATATATATTTTTATAATATCATAACACCCAAGTTTTGGGTTAGTGAGATATTATTTTATTTATTTATTTATTTTATTATAATTTATTTAATTATTTTTATTATTATTCTTTTATTTATTTATTTATTTTTCTTCTTGTTGTTGTTTATTCAGCAAGGATGCATTAAATTAATTAAAAAGGACAGTACACAGTTAAAAAAAAATAATTCAGAAAGGATTAAGTTGATAAAAAAAATGATAGTAAAGAAATGTATAATGTTAGAAACAAACAGACAAACCAACAAATAAATAAATAAATAAGATAAACAATTTAATAAATGCTGTTTTCTTTCTTTTCATCAAAGAATAAATAAATACATAAACAAACAAACAAATAACTTTTATTCAGAAAGGATTAAATTGATAATAAATGTCAGTAAAGAAATGTATAATGTCAGAAACAAACAATCCAACAAATAAATAAATAAGATGATAATGTGTAATAAATATTTTAGAAATGTTAATTCAGTAAGGATGCATTAAACTAATTAAAAGGGACAGTAAACAGTGAAATAAAAAAAAAATCAAATTGATGACACATATTCAGAAAAAATTACAAAGACATGTATGATGTTACAAGCAAATAAACAAACAAATAAAGATAAAAATGTGTAATAATTGCTGCTCCTGAAAAAAGTATGATTTTAAAAAAAAAAAGAAAATAAGTAAAAAAAAAAACAAAAAAAACTTGTCATTATAAAACAATATATTATACGTATTATATTATACTCACGTTTTTTATTATAATTTATTATGATCATAATAATTTCATTTTATTTAGTTTTAAAAACATTAACGTTTATTCTGCAAGGATGCATTAAATTAATTAAAAGAGACAGTAAACAGTAAGTAAATTAATTAATTATAAGAAAAAAGAAAGAAATTGTTACAAATGATTTCTGTTTTAAATAAATGCTCTTCTTCAACAAACAAATAAATAAATAAATGAATAAATAAGTAAGTAAATAAAACAGCACAAGTATTTCCAACACTAATAATAAATCATTTTTCTTCAGCATCAAATCAGCATGTTAAAATGATTTCTGAAGGATCATGTAACATTGAACACTGGAGTAAAGATGCTGAAAATTTAACATTAACATCACAGAAATAAATTTGATTTAAAAAATTGATTTAAATACAAAACAATTATTTTAAATTGTAATAATATTTCACATTTTACTGTTTTTACTGTATTTTTTTTAATCAAATAAATATATGAAAAACTTCAGTGATACCAAACAGCAACATTTTGAACATTAATTCATATATACATAAACATACAAAAATATTAGTCTAATAATATGATGATGCATTTGGCATCTTACTGTTCAAAGCTTAAAATTATGTGTTCTTTGACAATAATAGGGCTGTTTTTCAAATTGATGACACACTCGAAACATTAAATCCTTGTTTAATCCAATCAGTTTGTAATTGTTCAACTAGTTCCACAAAAACACTTGAGATATTGAAGTCTCTAAAGTGGCCTGATATTATAGGACGGAGCTCGCACTGCATTTCCCCAAGCAGACTTTGCAACTGTCTGTTCTTTCCTTAAATTAGGTCAGCTGTAACATCATTACCTTCAAATGTGTTATTGTTTGATTGGATTTCGTATTCAGTGATTCAAAAATATGCAAATGCTGTGAAATTACCATGTGTCAAACACAGGTGTGTGATGGCCGCTTTTATGAAAGATGGCATTTAAGTGATCACGGAAGTTGCTGTTTTGATTAAACAAAACTAAAGTGACTGTCCTGTTCTTTTTATACGTTTAATCAGTTTTTGTGGTTACTTCTCCAACAAATGCTCTTAAGTTCTTTCCGAAGTGTATCAGTGATTTATTGCTGAAGAAATGGCTGGGAAAACATTATCAATCACAAGTGTGATCACTTTCTACAGGATAAAGCTACAGTATGTACTTGTACTTCTAGTTCTTCAGTTTGGCTGCTGGAAAGTTCTGTTTTCTGAATGTTTTACAGCAATTTTCTATATGTATGAAGGAGTGTAGTATAAATATAATACCATCTCTGTAAAAAAAAATATGACAGTGGGGTACTGTTTCATGAATAGTAGAGAGATACAGTAGGCATAGTTGGATGTGGGATTGTCTATGTTCAGAATGGAATACTAGACCTTAAAGGAGAAGTTCACTCCCAGAACAACAATTTACAAATAATTTACTCACCCCCTTGTCATCCACGATGTTTATGTCTGTCTTTCTTCAGCCGTAAATAAATTGTTTTTTGAGGGAAACATTTCAGGATTTTTCTCCATATAATGGACTGATATGGTGCCCCGATTCTGAACATCCAAAAGACAGTTTAAATGCAGCTTCAAACGATCCCAAATGCGGTTGTAAACGATCCCAGCCGAAGAATAAAGGTCTTATCTAGCGAAACAATTGGTTATTTTCATTAAAAAATACAATTTAAATACTTTTTAATCTCAAATGCTCATCTTGTGTTGCTCTCCTTGAACTCTGTGTATTCTGGCTCAAGACAGTTAGGGTATGACTGTATTTTCAAAAATCATTTCAAAATCATCCTACATCGCTGCTGAAGTTCCAACCCAGTCTTTACAAAGTGAACATGGCAAAAAGATTTGTAAAACAGGTAAAACAGCAATATAGGACGATTTTGAAGTTGAGGGAGAACATGTTTTTCGACAGACCCTAACTGTCATGAACAGGAACAAAAACAGTCCAGGCAGAGTAAGACGAGACGAGCATTTGGCATTAAAAAGTATATCAGTTGTATTGTTTTAAAATAACCGATCGTTACGCTAGATAAGACCCTTCTTTATTGGCTGGGACCGCATTTGGGATCGTTTGAAGCCGCATGTAAACTGCATTTTGGAAGTTCAAAATCAGGGCACCATATCAGTCCATTATATGGAGAAAAATGCTGAAATGTTTTCCTCAAAAAACATAATTTTTTTACAACTGAAGAAAGAAAGACATGAACATCGTGGATGACAAAGGCGTGAGATTATTTGTGAATTGTTGTTCTGGAAGTGGAGTTCTCCTTTAAAGGGATAGTTCATCCAAAAATGAAAAATCTGTCATTAATTACTCACCCTCGTGTCATTTTAAACCTGTAAGAAATTTGTTCATCTTCAGAACTCAAATTAGGATATTTTTGATGAAATCTGAGAGCTTTCTGACCCTGCATAGACAGCAATGCAACTGACACGTTTAAGGCCCAGAAAGTTAGTGAGGACAACGTTAAAATAGTCCATGTAACATCAGTGCTTCAACTGTAATGTTATGAAGCTATGAGAATACTTTTTGTGCGCAAAAAAAAAAATATTCAACAATTTCTTCTCTTCAGTCTGAAGTCACATGGACTTTTTTTCTTTTACTGATGTCCTTACTACTTTTTTGGGCCTTGAACCTTGGGTCTGTTGCATTGCTGTTTATGCAGGGTCAGAAAGCTCTTGGATTTCATCAAAAATTTCTTAATTTGTGTTCTAAAGATGAACGAAGGTCTTATGGATTTGGAACAATATGACTGTATGTAAGTAATGACCGAATTTTCATTTTTGGGTGAACTATCCCTTCAATCAAATTTATTCTAAGATACTGGCACTCACAAAATAAAAGATGCAACATGATGATGGAATAAATTTGCTGTAATTAATATTACATTTTTTTTTAAATGTAATGTAAATTTTAATTACATTTTCAACCTTTTCATTTTTAACTCATTTTAATTAAAGCTTCATTACAGCTAAATTATATTAAATAATATATGCATGTAAAAGTTGTTTTTTTTATAACACAAGTTTTTCAAGATTAAAGACAAGCTTAAAAATTTATGCTTGATATTTTATTTAGCAAGGATTCATTAAATTGATCAGTACAAGTGACAGTAAAAACATTCTTAAATTTAATGTATTTTTGGTTACAATTAATAGTTCAAGTAATAGTTCAGTCTTCAGTGTCACATGATCCTTCAGAAATCATTTGAACATGCTGCTCAGGAAACAATTATTATTATCAATGTTACAAATAATTATTGCTAATTACTATATTTGCAGAAACTATGATACGCTAACATCCAAAGGTTTGGTAGAAATAAATACTGGTACCAAAATACTTATATTCAGCCAGGACACAGTAAATTGAGCACCATATAAACTAATAGAAAGTGATGATAAAGGCTTATATTGTTACAAAAGATTTAAATTTGGAATAAATGCTGTATGTTAGCACATACAATGCACAGTATGCCAATTGGATGTAATAACTAATATGCATAGATAATCTACTCTATTTGGCAAAATGAGCAGCATACAGAGCATTCTGCGTGGGATACGGTCTCCCACAATGCTGTGTGCTCTTGACCTTTCATGTACAGTGAGATTAATGAACTGGATGCAATTATTGCTCTGATTTTTAAATATTTTATATTTCTTGGCTCATTGTTTATATTGGACTGATAATATTACATGAAGATACTTACGATTATTTTTATTATTAGTGTTGTTTTATAATTTTTTTTCAGTATCACATAATCCTTCAGAAATCAATTTAATATGCTGGTCTCGTGATGGAAATGTACCTGTGGGAACTTTTTCGCAAAACGCAAAATACGTACCGCCACGTACATTTCCTGACATATTTGATGTGAAATGTCCACTAGGTGGTGCTTTTACCCCGGAACAGATGAACGTACATACATTCTTATGTGATGCTAGTTTTGTTTGTGTCACCGCAGTTCTGACTTGAAATGTCTATAACTAAACTGTCCATGTTTTACAATAACGTACCATCTGCGCTACACCTAAACCTACCTGATACACTGTAAAAAAAAAATTAAAATTATGTGTTAAATTAACATTAAGTAACTTAACATTTCAAGTTGACTAAACTAAAAATTTTAAGTCAGCGGGATACATTTTTTTAAGTTGAAACTACTTTTTGGAACAATTTTTATTTTATTTATTCTTTTTTTTTTTTTTTTTTTTTACAGTGTATCGGGTAGGTTTAGGTGTAGCGCAGATGGTACGTTATTTTAAAACGTCACAGAGCATTAGAATTATAGTCACTCAATGGACATTTCAAGTCAGAACTGCGGTGACGCGTACAAAACCAACATCACATAAAAATGTATGTACGTTCATCTGTTCCGGGGGAAAAGCGCCACCTAGTGGACATTTAACATCAAATATGTCAGGAAATGTACGTGGCGGTACGTATTTTGCGTTTTGTGAAAAAGTTCCCACAGGTACAATTCCATCATGAGACCAGCATATTAAATTGATTTCTGAAGGATTATGTGATGCTGAAAAAAATTATAAAACAACACTAATAATAAAAATAATCGTAAGTATCTTCATGTAATATTATCAGCGCTACCTAGTGGACATTACGTACGTTTTTAAAAAAAAAAACGTACATGGCGGTACCATAGACTGTAAAAAAATACGGACGTAATGTCCGTGACGTCACCCGTAGGTTTCTGAAGCTCTTAGTGGGCGGGAGTCAGCCGTTGGCATCTTGGAATCGCGTCACTTCACGTCACTCCCGGATAATCGCAAATGGGCAAAGAGGCGGGACATGGATGGAGCTGGTTGCTGAAACCACGCCCGCCTAGTGCGACGGTAGTGACAGTGGCCACGCCCTAAATTATGCAGAACTTTAAGGCTTAATATAATTTAAACGGATGAGTTATAAAAAAATTCACCCCCTTCACAGCTGACATAAAGGGCAAAATTAGCTATATAGACCAAAACCACTTTTTGTACCAGGATGTAAACGTATTTTTTCCTGCTGTAAAGTTGGGCATTTTAACATGGGGAGTCTATGGGATTGACTCCCTTTTGGAGTCAGTCTCTAGCGAACAGTTGATGAATTGCAGTTTAAGATACATTTTCATCATGAGACCAGCATATTAAATTAATTTCACATTGATATGACACTGAAGACACTGAAAAAAATTATAAAACAACACTAATAAAAATCAAAAAAATCTTGAATATCTTACTGTAATATTGTCATTCCAATATAAACAATGAGCCAAGAAAAATAAAATATTTAAAAATCAAAGCAGTAATTGCATCCAGTTCATTCATCTCACTGGACATGGAAGGTCAAGAGCACACAGCATTGTGGGAGACCGTATCCCACGCAGAAAGCTCTGTACACTGCTCATTTTGCCAAATATAGTAGATTATCTATGCATACTGTGTATGACATGCAGAGAAAATAGGCATACTGTGCATAGTATGCGCTAACATGCCAGGCCTTTGCACGAGCTTTATGGCCTTTATACACACTGACTGAGCTGCCACTACAGCCGTCCTCTGCTCTTGCTGAGTGGGCGACAGCTTGTTTCTGCAGTTTGCATGCTGTGGTTGCCTCTCACACGCACCTGGACTGATAACGCTGTCGGCTCGTGTCACACAAGACCACTCCTGGCAAGAGCCACTCCTCTGACCGGCGAAGCAGATACAATGTCTGTCTCCAAACATTTGTTCCCGCTCTAATAGGGATGGCGATAGGCTCTCTGGGAACAGATTAGGACACTTTCAGCAGGCCAGGTTTTGCCCCGAGCCACGATGTCTTCACAGGCTTTATCAGCGGCGCCCTCGATGACAGCTTGTCCGTATGTTCATATTTTCGCCGGGACCGTTTAAGACCCCGTAATCCGAGGCCGTTTGAAGCGCAGTCATCCTGAGCGGCGTCGTCTTCATCTTCGTCTCGCGCCAGTCCTGCTGTTGCAGTTTTCCGTAAGTGTTTAATGTGGCTGCGGTGGATTGTCTGGCCAAAACTAGGAAGCCAGCAAGCCCAGGAAAAGCACTTGCCAGTGAGTTGTTTCCAAGTCGACGCTGTGTTACCGCCACCCGCCGAGCCAGGAAGGATGCCAGGGCTTCGGGATACGAACTTCAAACAATGCCATCTGAGGGCAGCGTCGACGAGAAAGCCATTCGCCGTGAACTCGCGATGCAGAGTTAAGCGTCGAAGATCAGCCGCGTTCCCAGATGGAGGAAGAGAGCGGCTCGGGGGCTTAAACCTTTGGCGGTGTTACACAAAGACGAGTTTTCCAAGGCCCACGGCTGTTTATCTGAAGGCGAGAGAGCAGACAAATGGATTATGCTGAATGAATGAATTTCTCAATGGAAGAAAACATAAAGGGATTATGACACCGACGCTCCGTTTCATTGGTTGGCGTGTCGATCCCTACGTGCACGTGCGGAGACCTGGTGTTTAAAAAAAAGTGTTTTATTTTTAACCACGCAAACCTGATTAAAGCAAAACCTTCCGGTAGGATATAACCAGCGGAGAGGGAGTGGGAGCAGCAGCATCGCGGCAAAGTCCCTCTGAGATTTGTCACTTCCGTAAATCAATTTCACGCCCGGCGAACGTACAAATATTGTCGACGATCAAAATATTTGTTTCTCAAGGAAATTTCTTTGAGGATCTCGCCACTTCGCTTTATCCTAGGGCTTAGGGGTATCTTTGAAGGCATCTCGAGCGGCCGTGTAAGAACAAAAATGTGAAATTACAAATACTGTGCCAACAAAGACAGCTCTTACTCATCCACTGAGCTAAATCTGTTTTATGAACACAGTTCATTTAGATTCATGTATTTAGATTAGATACATTTGGATGCATTTATTCATTTATTTATGTCACGTTCGGGGATGGGTGCGCAGCAGGAATGTGTTGCAGCCAAAATGTTAGTAATGGTTAATGGAATATTAATATTAATTTCTTAACTGTTAATTTATTTATTTTTTTCTGGCCTAACACAACAGCGAATTTATTCAACATGAATATTTTTTTTTTTTTTTTTTACAAATAAGGTGATCAAATTCATCTTTTAAAAATAATTAAAAAAAAAATAATAATAATTGTGAAATAGTTTGTATAACTTGTATTATTATTATTAAAATATTTAATTATCAAAAATAAAATTATTAAATCTTATAATTATAAGTAAAATAAACTCTAAACAAAATAACGTGGGCCCTTGATTTGCACAGTATATGTTGCTGGCTTCTGAGGTGTTTTAAATAAATAAAAAGAAGTATTAAATAATAATAATAATAATAATAATAAATTTGAATAATTAGTAAAAACAAATAAAAAATAATATACTTTTTATTTTTAACAATTTATCTGCCCAGTGCTTGTTTTAATAATTATACAAATATTAATTACAAACTATTTAATAATTATTGGAAATAATGTTATTAAAACAATTTACAAGTTACACAAACAGTTTAACATTTACTGAAATGTTATATAATAATAATAATAAATTATTTTAAATAACAATAAAATATATTTTTTTAAACAATGTATTTGCCCAGTATTTATTGTATTAATTATACAAATATTATTAGCAACTATTACATAATTATTAAAATTGTATTATTAAAAATACTATTTAATAATTATTAAGAATAGTATTATTATTAGTATTATTAACAACATTTAACATAATTATTCAATATAAAGTTATTAAATGGTTAAATAATTGTTAAAAAATATAATAAACACTAAACAAAATGAAGTGAGCCGTTGATTTGCCCAGCATATGTTTTTAGCTTCTGATGTGTTTTAAATGATAATAATAATAATTATAATAATAATAATTCAGTTACTTGAAATTAAAAATAAAATAATTAAATATAATACATTTTATTTTAAACAATCCATTTGCCCAGTGCTTGCTTAATTACTTCTACAAATAATACTTCTAAACTATGTAATATTCATAAAAATAGAGTTACTATTAAAAATACAAGTCGCAAACAAAAAATTCACATTTTACTTTATTATTATTATTATTGTTGTTAATTTAAAAACATCAGAAGCTAACATCATTTGAAAATTGATCTATTTAAAATTTAAAAACAATTCACTTATTTGCATTGCTGTTTTCTGCTGTACATACCAGAACAGGCCAGTTTAGAACCGCATTTGTAAATACTTCCTCTTTTATTGCTTTTTGGAAATCAGGGATTCAATAATGATTCATTAATGTCTAGACTAGGTAAGGGAATAAACTGATTTTTAGACCTGATAACTTGCACCTTCTTTGAACTCCAAACCCAAGAAATGGCTCTCCCAGATTAAACCAGCCTTCACAACAAGCCTCACGCAAAAAAAAAAAAAAAAAACACATCACAAGGACAACCAGCTGAATGATGAAATGCATCGATTTCTTTGTAATTCTTGTGATCTCCATTTTTGGATCCACCACGAAAAGTGGATGTTTTTGAGGAAATAATGGATAAATGCTATTTGCATTGCTTTGTTTGTAAAAGAAAGGGTAATTAGGTTAGAGGGAGAGAAGACACCGCATCTGGCACTGAACGAGAATCTCTGTGTATGTGATTAGTTGCCAAGAGGGTCCCCAGATGGCATCTATTACCTGCGTGCATTAATTAAAGATCCAAGCGCGGACCCCATTAAAGCTCAGAGTGGCCCTGAGGACACACGTGCGTATATGTTCTGGAGATTTGAACTTCACTGAAGATGCTTTTCATGCACACACTGGAATGAAAGCAAAGGACTGATGAAATAAAGAAGGCGGGAAAAGAAAGAACACATTTTGAACACTGTGGACGTGTTTCAAACACAACACATTATGTTTTCATGTCAGAGAACAGTGAAAAACCTTTCAAGTCCTGCATTGCTTTATTTAGTTCATTTACTCACCTGTTCCAAACCTGTGTGACTTTCTTTCTTTTATTGAGCACATAATTAGTGTTTTTGAAGACTCAAAGAATGGCGACTTTAGCTTTTAAACTCAGAAAGAGACACAAAAGCTTTATGAAAATAGTGACTCATGAAATGTATATAAGATCCTTTGAAGTCGCACACTCTTATAAAATAGAGGTTATTTATTGGCATAGATGGTTCTATTAGGAACCTTTGACGTTCATGGAATCTTTCCATTCCACAAAATGTTCTTTTTAGTCGGAAAAAGGTTCTTTAGATTATTAAAATGTTCATACACTCTTAAGAGTAAAGATTCTTATTTGGCATTGATAGCTCCAAGAACAACCATCACCATTCACTTTTGGAACTACTAAAACGTGGCTCTTTTAAGAACTGTTCAGTGAAACATTCTTTGGGGAACCTACAGTGGTTCTCCATCTATGGTTCCATGAAGAACCTTTAACATTCCTGGAATCTTACCATTCCACAAAAGGTTCTTTAGATTATTAAAAAGTTCTTTACACTAAGAAGTTAGTTGTTCTTCAGAGGTAGATACCCACTTTTGGAAGCTTTACTTTTAAGAGTGTAAGGAAAACTTGGTTCTTTTAAGCACTGTTTAGTGTAAGGTTCTTTGGGGAACCTAAAATTTTTTTTTCATGTGTGGTTCCATGAAGATCCTTTAATGTCCATGGAATCTTACCATTCCACAAAAGGATCTTTAGAGTGGAAAAAGGTTCTTCAGATTATTAAAATGTTCTTAAAAGTAAAGGTTCTTAATTGGCATTGATGGTTCCATGAAGAACCATCACCATCCACTTTTGGAATCTCTAAAACATGATTCTTTTAAGAACTATTCAGTGAAGTGTTTT
>JAHKKF010509658.1:0-58177 GCA_019740295.1 Labeo calbasu
CTTCAAGCAACTTGGGCTATGAGCTTCTCCACCCTTCCTCCAGACTCTAGGACCTTGGTTTCCAAATGAAATACAAAATTTGCTCTCATCTGAAAAGAGGACTTTGGACCACTGGGCAACAGTTCATTTCTTCTTCTCCTTAGCCCAGGTAAGACGCCTCTGACAGATCAGAACTGTCAGATCAGCAGTTTTCCCCATGATTGTGTAGCCTAGTGAACCAAACTGAGAGACCATTATGAAGGCTCAGGAAAACTTTGCAGGTGATTTGAGTTGATTAGCTAATTGGCATGCCATATTCTAATTCATTGAGCATATTCTAATTTATTGAGATAGTGAATTGGTGGGGTTTTGTTAAATGTGAGCCAAAATCACCACAATTAAAAGAACCAAAGACAGAGGAGTGAACCACAGTGTGTAATGGTTTGTCTAAGTGCTTCTGTTTTGAAGCTGTTTAGTAGTGACCATGAAATCTGTACTCAGGTGCATACATTTGGTGTTGTTTATCTCTTAGCTTGCTTCAGGCTTGTTTATCTTCAAATGTTTCAGCAGTCACACTGCAGCCTCATCAGCTCTTTCGTGGCTTGTGTTATTCAACACTGCATTGATCAATTATGTCTGTCCATATGCCAGCAGTTCTTGTTGGTGTTTATGTCATTCTTTACTTTTTGAAAGGCCTGCTGATACTTCATCCCTTTTTTTTTAGGGTAGAGTGTAACCTGGAATGTTGACCATTCTTTTGAAAGCTTCTTCCACCATTGACAGTATAGTGTTTTGTCTTTATCCCACTTGTATTTTATGTCTTGCAGTGCCACACAATCTTGGTTTTGCATATTTTGCAGGTTATGACCTTCTTTGCAGCATTTAATATGAAACATTATTTACAGAATGGGAGGAAAAAATGACTCATTGTTTTGCCGTTTTTGTTGTCACATTGACACAGAGCAGCACAAAGTGCACAGCTGATCATTGTCCAAGCTGATTAGACACGCAGTACCTATTTAGAGAAAAAGAGCACCTGTCTAAGCCACGTAATCACTGGGTTTGATAACTAGTAAATGACTTTGGTAATAGATAGTGGAAAGCAGATATTAGATGGCGGCTTTGATACATTATCATCATTCTCACATATTGATTTGATATTGTTTTATCCTTGAACTGAATGAGATGAGTTGTCCTGTATTATCTCTAATTTACTAGTGTTTGTTCCTCACACCTGACTGAGAACCACAGATGTATTCCTGAATAAAATTAATAAATATAAATTAGTCAAATCAAGCATATTATCACAGCTTTTGGCATTTATGTATGTATATATGCATTATTTATTTATTTATTTTTTTAGTTAGTCAAATTCTGGCTGTACTTTGTTACTTTATTTTTTTTTCCAGTAGAGGCCAGCAGAGACCATTGTTAACACATCAAATACTAATGCTTATCCAAGCCATGGTGATGCTACTAACAAGTTTTAACTAATAGGTATGTTTTCTTTATTTTTCTTTCTTTCTTTATTTTTTTTAATTTTGCTCTTCTTGACATAAATGTTCTATACTAATAACTGTAATTACTAGAAGTTACAAAACCTATGAGAGATACACAATTAATGTTATGAGATTACAAGTGATTACAACTTGTTGGGTGTGATTAAATTACTAGTTTAATGTATTTGCATCATATTTTACACATGATTGACAGCTCATTTTATTTGTAATAGTTCACCCAAAAGTGATTTCTTTTTTCATTTACACACCATCATGTCCCTCCAGACATGTAATTTTTATTTTATTTATTTAGTTAGTTAGTTAGTTAGTGAAGAATGTCTCATTTTGTATTTTTGTCCATACAATAAAAGTAAATGGGGTCCAGTGTTGTTTTTCACACCGCTGATTCTCATTATATGGACAAAACATTTGAAACATTCTTCAAAATATGTTTGTGTGTATGTTTCACAGAAAAAGTCAGTCATGCGTATTTGGAATGAGTAAGGGTTAGTAAATGATGACCAAATTGTTATTTTTTGGATGAACAAGTATAGACCATTAAATGAGATGTTGCAACACTGCGTATTACACATCGTTTCCCCTCAAAGCAGATGCCACAAACACCAATGAAAAGAATCTGTGTTGATGTCTTCACCCATCACACAGTGGAACATATTGCTTACTAGTGGCACAATGAGGCTGGGTGACTTTAGTTACACGTTCCTGTGGACTGGCAGACTGTAACAATGGCTACAGAGGCCCTGGTCCCTACATCTCTGTGATAAGGCCACGATCTGGTTTCACTCCATCCTGCTGGTGCTGACTGACATCCTTGAATGCAGCTTTTGATGCAAGGCTCCAGTTTAATTAAAGCATTTACCCAGAGATCTGCAGAGAAGTCTGCTGATAAATACTGAATGGAGTTCATCAATGGCATGATGGGAACAGACAGGTACTTTGTGCCTGGATACGATTAGGCAGAATTCTGAGTTTTGCAGCATTCTTAGATCTTGTTTATAGTGTATATTGGGCCTAGGTGCGGAAAGTAGTTCTGGATCAGAAACGCTCAGGCCTGAGCTCTGCCAACACGTTGAGCCTTTGTGGCCCCGAGTAACGGGCAGTGTGAGATTTCACACGGTCGAAACATGGCACTGACTCTCTGGTGTCAGGGTGGCAGTGTTAGAGCGAGGCGGGATCAGCTCTCTATCCACTGGGGCTGATATCAGGGTGTCAGGCTACCTGTGTGGGCTTGCAGGAGTGTGATAAAGTCACTAGCAATCCATCCGCCCGCTGGTGCGACCCCTGAACCCCAAAGCCGTCTTGTCTTTGAGCCTGAATGCTCACGGTTCGCCTTAGCTTTGAAGCGAGGCACTCTTGCGGTGCGCTTCTGTCCTGATGTGTGACGGTGATGAAATCGATGGAGAAAGGGAAAGCTTAATGTAGACCTTGCTATCTGCATTCCACGACGACTGCTGCCCAACAACGACGTGCTCTGATAGTTTGTATGGCATCTGAGAGAGGGGGCTGAGGGGTGGACGGGCAGAGGCAGGTAACAGATACCCTTCTGTCACCTGTTCCTTACACCACCACTGACAACAAGGACCCCCATTCACAACCCACCCTCCTATTCTTCCCTTCAACTATGAATAAGTAATCATTCCATCCAAGAGGCGAGCAGGGAACTTGGACCGGACCATTTCATGTGGCAGCCGCGGGTAAAGCGATCCCCCCCATCATGGGCAACCGGAGCCGGAGAGGGCCTCTTCTTCAGCCGGTCTGTAACCCAACCTGTGGCTCTCGCTCTCTCTGTTTACCTGCCGCATCAGGCCGGCCCTTTATTCAAGTGAGTGGCAGCTCAGAGGGGCTCACTTTCACCTCTGTACTATGGCACATTGTAATATTTAATGGCAAACAAGCTCGAAGGGGAGCGTGGGTAACTGGACCCTGCGGTTTCCACCAAGAAGTGGAAGCTTAAAAGGCAGTTTGATCTCTGCCGTTGTAGCGCAACACATGCTGAAGCACAACATTTGTTTTGGGGATATAACTGTGTTGGTTTGCCATGAAATATATACAGAGTAGTTAGGAAAGACTGAATTTTTGAGTATTTGTAGTAATGGGCTTTGAAGGGTGTAAGATACTATCCAGGAGATCCAAAATGCGTGTCCATAGAAATAAATAGGGGCTTATTTGAAAACTGTACTTCAACAAGTTTTGCAAAACTCCAAAAAGGTACCTACTGTATACATACAGTTCACTGCAGTTTCCAGCTAAAAAGTAAACACCAACAACTTTTATTCCGTTTCACACAAATTACACTTACAGGGGAAGTTTATCAATTAATAGTGCGTTATTTTCATATGTCCCTTGAACAACACTCAGTACACGAGACCTCACAGCACTTTTTACAATAGTACATGATTTGTTAATTAATTTTCATGTTTGCATCTCATAATCAGCTCCATATGCATAGCTTTTCTAAAGTAGTCCACAGAAACACACTGTAAATCACAATAAAAGAGCTTAAAAACATGTAGAAGTGTACTAAAATGGCATGGTTGCTACAGAAAATGCATTAACCTTATACTGCCCCTCGCTATACATCTTATTCCCAAATTGCCTCGACTCATAAAACAAAACAGAGAGAGAGTGAGAATGTATGTTTATACAGTTAAGGTCAAAAGTTTACATACACCTTGCTCAATCTGCAAAATGTTATTTTACCAAAATAAAAGGAATCATACAAAATTCATGTTATTTTTTATTTAGTAATGACCTGAATAAGATATTTCACAAGAAAGATGTTTACATATAGTCCACAAAAGAAAAATAGTTGAATTTTAAAAAATGACCCCGTTCAAAAGTTTGATTCTTAATATTGTGTTGTTACCTGAATGTTTTTTTTTTTATTTTGTTTAATGATAGCTGTTCATGAGTTTCTTGTTTGCTCTGAACAGCTAAACTGCCTGCTGTTCTTCAGAAAAATTCTTCAAGTCCCACAAATTCTTTGATTTTTTAGCATTTGTGTGTATTTAAACCCTTTCCAACAATGACTGTGTGATTTTGAGATCCATTTTTTCACACTGAAGACAACTGAGAGACTCATATGCAACTATTACAGAAGGTTCAAACGCTCACTGATGCTTTCGAACAGAATGAAGATGTGTACATTTTTCTTATTTTGCTTAAATATCATATTTTTTCATTTAGTACTGCCCTTCAGAAGCTACAGAAGACACTTACATGTTTCCCAGAAGACAAAATAAGTTAAATTTACCCTGATATGCAAATTCAAAAAGTTATCGCCCTTCGGCGTTTAATGCATTGTGTTTCCTTCTGAAGCATCAGTGAGCGTTTGATCCTTCTGTAATAGTTGCATATGAGTCCCTCATTTGTCCTCATTGTGAAAAGATGGATCTCAAAATCAAACAGTCACTGCTGGAAAGGGTTCAAACATACAAAAAAAGCTGAAAAAGTGAAGAATTTGTGGGACCTGAAGGATTTTTCTAAAGAACAGCGGACAGTGTTACGGTTCAGGACAAACAATGAATGATGTGTATCATTCAGATAACAACACAGTATTAAGAATCAAGTGTATGTAAACTTTTGAATGGGGTCATTATATAACTTCTATAATGTGAAATATCTTCAGGTTAGTACTAAATAAAAAAATAACATGCATTTTGTATGATCCCTCTTATTTTGGTAAAATAATTAACATTTTGCAGAATCTGCAAGGTTTATGTAAACTTTTGACCTCAAATGTACTATTAAATGAATTCAATTATAGTTATTTTATTTTATTTTATTGAAGTAACCAACATCTTTATTATCTTTCCGTTGATTCAGCTTTTATAGAGTGCAAAGTCATCATCATAAAAAAAAAAAAAATCTCTCTGTCAGATGAGTAACAGAGATGGTGTTGTAACGAATCCAAAACCCAGGATCCAGAGTTTTAAAACTAGGTCAACACTAGTTGTTAATGTTATTACCATAAATTCTTATACATTCTTAAGCAAATCTACTACTTTTATCTACCACTTCCTTGAGTCAGAAAAGGCTGCCTATATCTGCAGTAGATCTGAGAAATCCTTTTATTCATCATTAACGCTCAAGTGCCATTATGTGAATAAACCTAACAGCGGACCAATTGATCTACCTTTTCAAAAGATGAATGAACAAATCTGATGCATGTGAACAGTAAATTAATGTTTGTGCTAATCAATAAAAAGGTTTGCTACCATGATGCAATGGTTCTTTCAGCAACATAAAACTAACTGAGTGTTTCCATAACCTGCAGGTAAATACTTCACACACAATAGAGGGCTTTGTGAATGAATAAATGATTGGATGGATGAATAAAATGACATGTGAATGAGTGAATGAGTCACTGCATTATACAGCACACACCCTGTACACGTGCCGCATGTGATAGCACTCACCTCAAACTGCAATATATGAAATACAGAACCCATCTGAATGCTTTCAACAGAGATTTTTGTAAACTTTTTGCTTTTTTGAATTCCAAAGTATCTGGGCCATTTGAAATTAAATGAAATGAGTTATTCAGAGATATTTTGCTTGGTACAGATGTGATAAGTATTGCAGCAGTACAATATCTCAACAATCAGAATACAATGTGCTGCCACAGTTTCCCTGGATCCCCTTACAACCTCTACACACAGTCCACTTTCAGCTTCACACTGATAAATACTGCAGACAGCAATGTTCAGCATCAATTATTCACAGTCTTTCCAGCTGCTAGTTGCTAGCCAAAATGATGTAGTCTCCTCTTTAAAACATAAGTGTGATAGGAAATAAGAAAAAAGATTTTATATTTAACACGTGTCATTGTGCATTTATTACTATACAGGATAACAGGCAGGCATGTTGTAAGAAAACTTGAACTGACCTAGATGTGAATCTATATCAGTGCTGTTTCTATTAACTGACTTGGTTGTAGTTTTTCCAACCATAAAGCTCTGAAACAGACTAAGAAGTCGTGAGTCATGTGGAGGTCTCCTGCTTTTTCGCTTGCTGCTTTTCTCAACTACAACAGTGGTGCCAAGTGGAGCATTCAAGCACTGCCAAGAGAAGTTTTCTGCTGACTGCGAGAGGAACTTGTACTTGACCTCTTCGCCACATTTCCAAGCCAGTGAAGATGCTTTTTGATTGCTCAGGCACGCTCAGTGAAGAGGAAAATCCACATTGCAAAGACAGGAGGGGAGATCGACAGAGTCCAGAGGCTTTTAGATCAATGCTTTCCCAGGAGAATCACTGACTTTTCTCATGCTACAGCAGAAAACATATCCCTCAATGATTTCATTACTGGGGAAAGTGAGAATTCAGTTTCAGAATAAGTGCACTAAAAAGGCAAAATGATTCACTCTACAGTACTCTCTCCAACTTACTGCAAAGATGATCAGGTTTTTCACATATGAAGAGGGTTAAAAATAGCTATTCTTCAAATTTGAAACATGCTGACATGAAGTATTCTTTTGGAATAAAGCCTTGGATTGTTCCTGCAGTGGTTGCGACAGAAATTAATATTGTTCCTTTATACTTGCTCACTAGACTAGGTAAAAAATAACTGATCTGCTGCAGTACAGCTTGTTTGAAGTGACAGGAGGACCTAAGGGAAAACATCCTCATCTTCCACTTCACTAGATCTAGGGCAGGACACTCAGGTTGCATCTCATTTACATTTGACAGCTCACTCCAATCTTAAAGTTGAACACAATCCGGCCTAAAAGGAGATTCTAAGATTACCATAATTTACCATGTCTTCATCACCCCTCAGTGTACCACCAAGACTGACCAGTCGTAATGTTAGGAAAGAGTGCTGTACAAGGAAAAAATAAACGGGTTAAATAAATAGCGCTACCTTTACTGCAAGTCATGTATCACTCGATTACAAGAGTCTGTGACAGAAAGCCACAAACGTTTTTTGTTTGTTTGTTTGTTTGTTTTTGGTAACACTTTACAATAAGATTTTATTTGTTAACCTTAGATAATTAAATTAGTTAACATGAACGAACAATGAAAAATACATCTAAAGCATTCATTAATCTTATATGATGTTTTCAAGATTTGCTAATCCATTATAAAAATCAATATTTGTATCTGTTAATATTGATGACTGGATCTGAGCTAACATAAACTAAAATTGAACAGTTTAAATTAAAAATGATGAATAATGTAACAAAGGACTTCCTTGTAAGGTGTTTTTAATTATTTTTTATTATTTTTTTTATTATTATTATTATTTGTTATTATCTTCAATTTGTTTATTAAGCAATGCAATAAGGATCCCTCCTTCGTAATCATTTTATTTATTTTTATGACTTTAACAACAACAAATTGCATTTTTGACATTGAACACATTCATCAATTACATGACATACAGTAAATATTGAATTTCTTTGCCAGAAATAATGCACAAAGCATGCATAAATAAATAAACAACAGTTACAAAACATTTTATACATGGCATATCTGATCAGGCATGACATTATGACCACTGACAGGTGAAGTGAATAACACTGATTATCTACTAATCATGGCACCTGTTAGTGGGTGGGATATATTAGGCAGCAAGTGAACATTTTGTCCTTAAAGTTGATTTGTCAGCATCAGAACTGGACCACGGAGCAATGGAAGAAGGTGGCCCGGTCTGATGAATCAAGTGAATGACTGGGTGTGTCACTTACACTCCCTCCAAAAGTTTGGAAACACCCCTGGCAAAGTGTGGTTTTGGACGATATCAGCATAAATCCTTATCATTTCTTGGTGCAAATACATTAAAGTAACTTGACATTGATTACATAATAATGGCAATATATACATGTCAAAGTCAGACTTGCCCCTTTGCCAGCTGTGATGCCTGGTTACTGGTTTAAACTTGGTCCAGGTTTCGAAATTTTTTTTTGGGTCAGCACACCTTAATAGCTTCAACAACTGATTGCCAATTAAGCAACAAACAATGAATTTAGGCCCAGATTATGCAGAGCTGTAATAGCTGCTAATGGTGGATATTTTGATGAATCGAAAATTTAAGTTTTTTTGATGTATAAACTGTTTATGTATTAAAATATGTTTTTGTAGTTTGTGTTATCCCTCATCAGTGCAAAATTAAAATGGATTCATGCCAATATTGTCCCAAACCCTACTTTTCTAGGGCGTTTCCAAACTTTTGGAGGGCAGTGTACTTGGGGAACACATGGCAGGATGCACTATGGGAAGAAGGCAAGCCGATGGAAGCAATGTGATGCTTTGGGTAATGTTCTGCTGGGAAACTTTGGGTTCTGTCATCCATGTGGCTGTTTCTTGGACATGCACCACCTACTTAAGCATGTACACCATTTGATGGAAATGGTATTCCCTTGTGGCTGTGGCCTCTTTCAGCAGGATAATGTACCCTGTTACAGAGCAAAAATGCTTCAGGAATGGTTTAAGGAACACCCACCCCCTGCTGCTTACATCTTCATGCTAGATACCAAAGCACACCGTCAAGGTTCTAGTGGAGTCTATGCCTTGATGGGTCAGGGCTTGGTTTTGGCAGCAAAACCAACACAATATTAGGAAGGTAGTCATAATGTTATGCCTGATCAGTGTATACACCAAAAAAAACAGTTTGAACATTGTTATTATTCCTGGTCTAAAGCATAAAAGGGGAATGAATGACTAAATTGTTGAGTCAGACAGACTCTGTCATAAAGCCAAAAAGCCTAAGTTAGCTATGGTCTAACTGGAAACACAAACAACATGAATGGAGCACTTAGCTGCAAAACACGCCTTATAGTCAACAGTAGGGTAATAAAAGCTAGGTAGAGGGTTAAAAAAAGTATTGTCTGACATTTCAGCTCAATCCCTCCTAGCATGTGGTCTCACGTGCGTTTAAGGATCATTGCCAGTGGTGAGGCCTGCCTTTTGCCCATATGTAAGCTGTCAAATTGAATCGCGTGCTGCTTTCTGATAGAATACGGATGATTTAATCCCTCGGGCTACTGGCCTTTTCTTTTGGTGAAGAGATTCCTCATAGCCCCAAAGATGGAAATGCTCCTGTCAGGAAACTGCTGGCCTTTAATGGCCCACTGTTTGACTGGCTGAATGATGGGGATTTCTGCCTGATTACCCATACTAGTGTTGGCTCTGCAGTAGCTGACACAGAGACATGTCCGATTTCAGATTTTTGCCATTTACATCATTGCCACTAGCCTTATGATTTTCCTATACATCAGTGCTGACAGGGATCTGATGGCACGCTGTGCACTACATATGCCACCGGTCACATCTGCTTGCTATTGCTGCATGGATTAGATATTTCTGTGTAATGTGGGTGTCAGCTTTTTGTGTAGTGAACAGGAATGCACATCCTCCTCACAGCTGGTCCAAATAATACATGGTTTCCAGAAAATGTACTGAATAACAAAAAACAACTGATACAGTAATGTAAGGTGGCCATATGAAACAACTGTATGTGAAGTATATGTTATAGGTTAATTTCAATAATAAAAAACTCACGGAATAGTTTTAGCATGTTAATGAATATGTTAATGTTTTTTGGTGTTTGTGGACTAGATCTCCACACGCTGCTGCTTTAGAGAAAGTATGGGCTACTGCTAATAGATATAAATATATGATGATATTGGCATGTAAGATATGCTGCTGCTACATGAATAGGCACACATAAATCCCATAGTAAATGTAGACATGTGGAGCTGGGGGAGGTGGAGGGTTTAAGACGAACTCAAATCCATGCTGTAGGACCAGCATCTCACAATCAACACTAAACTGACTCAAGCAGAATAATGACACTGTTGTCTTCTGTAGAGCTGCTTGTTGCTAAATTGAACTTCATAGTTTCATAATTGATTAACTTTACACAGTTTTGGAACTGAACTGAACCAAAACCGAACTGACTTGAACTAATAATGACACTGAGTTTTGTTCGAGCTTCTGCATCACTGAACACTGCTTTGAAACTATCTATATTCTATAAAGTACTGTATTAATAATGGTAACTTGACATTTTTGAAGGTACACCATCCTGCAGAGTTTATTTTCAACACACATCCAGGCGGATGTTTTTAGTGATCCTGAAGACCTTTATTAGCTGGTTCAGGTGTGCTCCAGAAACATAATACTGGACACCCCTGAACTATTTGTTTTGTTTTGAGTCTTACATGTCTTGAACCATTGTTTTAAGTACAACCATAAAAGAAAACTCAATTAGAAACCAGGGGCATCATGCACTCAATATTTTTGTGGCTACACAAATGGGAGGGTAGGAAGGGGGGGCATCATGTGACACAGCAGCCACAATAGACTTATGTTTTGTTTATTTTCCCCTTTTTATTTAAAACATTCCCAAACGCATTAACTATATCATGAAATATCTTGGTTCTCACCATTATAGGAGAAGTTCACTTCCAGAACAAAAATTTACAGATTTACTCACCTCCTTATCATCCGAGATGTTTGTGTCTTTCTTTCTTCAGTCGGTGAGAAAATATGTTTCTAGAGGAAAACATTTCAGGATTTTTCTCCATGTAGTGGACTTCAGTGGTGCCCCCAAGGTTGAACTTCCAAAATGCAGTTTAAATGCAGCTTTAAATGGCTCTAAATGATCCCAGCCGAGGAAGAAGGGTCTTATCTAGCAAAACTATCTGTCATTTTCTAAACAAACTGACAATTTATGTACTTTTTTAACCTGAAACGCTTGTCTTGTCTAAGTCTGCATGAACTCTGTTTTTTTTGGTTCAATACGGTCATTACAGTTAGGGTTTTTAATATGACTGACTTTATATTTAATGTGAATTTAACAATTAAAGTTAAAGTGAATAAAAAAATGTAAGTTAGGCTACTAATCATAACACTTTCACTGTACAGAAAGAGCAAAGAACATTTACATTATCAAATAACATTTTCACTGACAATCTAGAGTTTAAGCACTCTCAAAAACTCCCATTAAAATCACTGAAACCGTTTACACTGTGAATCTTACAGATTTGTACACATATCTGCACTTTGCTGTTTTCTGAATTCGCCAGAAAGTGGTATTCAGCCAACGAGTGAGTAAAGAAACACCAGCATTTTAGCGTTAACTCATCTGAATGCCTTTGATTGGTCAGTGCATTCATAAGCTCAACAGCATTGTGCGTGATTGGTTATAATGCACAGTGCTGTAAAAACCAAGAATGTATAACTGCAGATCGGAGATTTCCAAATGGGGGCGGGAACTCCAAAAGTGGGCAGAACCTCCAAAATGGGATGGGGTCTCATCGCCCAAAGACACAATTGGCTCTGGCTTCAGCCAATTGTTATTGACTTACGTTTCAAAATAAAACTTTATAAAGTAGGGCCATGCCCTATTTTGGAGCTCCCACCCCGTTTTGGAGTTCCCGCCCCCATTTTGGAGATCTCCAGGCTGCATTTATACCCTTCTCGTAAAAACGCGTCTTTCTCTTTCTCAGTGCTAGCCAGCAAACGCAGATCTGAATTTATCAGCTGATGATATGACGCGAACGATCTTATCAGCCAGTGTGATTGTATCAAATATAGAAAATATTATTCAGGTATTTTTTTATCTTTTGGAAGGTGCATTGAAAATACACTTGGCTTAAAAATCACTTTCAATGGTCATGACGCCTCTGATAGACACCTTGGAAACCTTAACTAGCTCTACCAAACTGATTTAGAATCAGACCAAAGTGATTCTATCAGGCTCCACTGATTAGCTACCCAAAAAACAGCTTCCTATGCTATGTACATTAAATGCAACCAATACAACCAGCAAACACTAAGCTTAATGGAACACGGTTTTGAAACTGCTAAGCTACTTTAATGTTACTAAAATCTAGTTAAATGTAGCTACTTTTAGTTAGCTACTTAACAACACTACACACAGCTTTAGTTTTTTGTGCTTTTGTTGGATTCCAACATATTTAGTATCAATGGCTAGTGAGGTGGATAGAGATAAAGATCTGGAAACCTCAAAGAAACTTTCCTTCAAAGGAAATGGCACTGTGAGCTCACTGGTGCATCGAATTAAAAGCCCCTATGTTTAGCATGCAAGATCACAACAAACACTAAATTCTTTTATCCACAACCATTTTTTCCAATCCTAGGAGCTTGATTTGCACTACCAGTACAAATTCATCATACTGTGATGGAAAAACTGCTAATTCTCCAATCACTAGCAACTAGATTTAAAATAGTGTTTTATTCCATTTAGCCCATAACCAGGCAGCAACATACCGCTGACTTATTTGGGGTAAACAGTACTTTTTGACTGTGCATTTTGACTGCCAGAATTAGTCATATAATCTGCCTTCTCATAGATACAGTGCAGACAAACAAACAGATGAGCTGATCAAACTAGGGATAAATCTTTAAAACCCAAGATTACCCCAAGATTATTCCATATGGACTTGCTGTCTGCCACTAACTGCTGTTGTTCTGCACAGCTAACACTATTCAGACCCATGTTCACGGTGAGCAGAATAAGCCCTCTCAAATTTTTAAACCTTGTGGATTTCCATTAAAAAATTACTTGTATCTTCAATAACTGAGTTACACAGTTTTAAGTAACACAAGTCAGAAGTCACACTTTCACTTCTAAACTTGGTTATTGCATCCAGGTTGCACCATACACCTATTCACCCTACTTTTTATCTAAAAACTTAAAACACAAAATATCTAAGCTGCTCTTTTACAATAAAAATGCATTGTGATCACTGTCTGTAAAGATTTGTAAAAGAACAGTTACATGTTAGGTTGGGATTTGAACCCGGGTCCCCTTACAGGCTAAAATAAACTTTACATTTGTGACCCTGAACCACAAAACCAGTCATAATGCAATGATATTACTCTGCATCTACACAAACTAAGTGGCGGTCACTTTCAGGCGCTGCGTAATATCATTGCCCCTGCTGCACCCATGGTACGCCAGCAAAGTTCCTTGATTATTACGTCGGAATGAGAGTATAGTTCCTAGCCATATCAGCCTAGAAAATCGCAACTTTTCATTTTCCGTCAGTCATAGTACACGATGTAACTACAGGAGAGTAAAGTTTTAAATAGGAAAAATATCGTCATTGGTCATTTTTGAGCGAGATGCTAACAGTCTAATCAGATTCAATGATCTATGCTAAGCTATGCTTAAAGTGCTACCGCCAGACCTGGAGATCGGCTGAATGGATTCAAAAACGGTAAAACTCAGCTGTTTAACTCTAGGGGAGTTGGACAATGAGCCTATGTTCAAAAAAAAAAAAAAAGTTGAGTGTTCCTTTAAGGTGTAAAATGAAATACTGCCTCATACTCATACAAACATTACATACATGCATCAAAAAGTATCTAATCTGATTTAAGCTAATACCGAATCAAAAAGGATAGTCTTCCAGCAAGTACACTTGGACATGTTTCAGATTTTGTCTCTGTCTGAAACAGATTTTAAGGGTTTTGGTTTAATTCCTGAAGGAGTCTCCTGAGCTGATCCCTATTAAGAGTTTTAATCTAGTTGGAGCAAGACTGTAAAAACTCTGATTGAAGCCAAATCATTAATAGGGTATATACTGACTCTCTCATTTTAAGCAGACCTCCCCTGCTGTGTGTAGTCAGATGTTATCATTGAAACTCCTCAAAGGTTTTACCTAAATCCAAGGTCTCAACTTGGATACATACAGACTAACCCATTTGTATTAAAAAGGGATAATTGTAAGGAAATGCTATTATCTATGCTATTAAAGAGATCAATGCTTGTAAATCCGTAAGTCCCTTCCCAACCTAAAATCTAATGGGATGAGTTCATCAGAGGTATTCTCACACATAACCACACACATATTGGTGAGCAAAACATTTAGCACATTAGTTGTGTTGTTCACTACTAAAAGGTTTACCACTATTTTTTTTTTTTTAAAGTGGATGAACTCCTGGAAAGTCGGTGGGAATCAAAAAGAAAACTAAAATTTTTACCATCATAGTTATTCATATCAACTAGTATAATTGATATATAGCAGAGATCTGTATTGTTGAGTGTGGCGGCTGAAGTGGCTGAGGGTTTGTTTAATCTGTCTATGGTGGCAGCTGACAGCTCTTGACTTGATGCCAAATTTTAGAGCCCTATTGTAAGTAAATCTGAAGCCTCTTAGCAGATTATAGATGTAATTAGACATATAAAACGTCTTACTCTCTTTCATCTGCAGATGTCAAAAGAGTTGGCTTGTTAACTGATACATTAATATATACACATTTCTTTCAGTCTTTTTCATCTTGGTTTATAAAAGCACCAGTTGATTTGAATGTGATCCTGCTGTATGTTTTTGAGTGGCTGTGTGCTTTTATTTAGTCTGCATGGGGGTTATAGTGGCTGTATACTGGTTATGGAGCTCTGTGGGACCGGTTAGAGCTCACCATGCTTAAACAGAACTGCACAACTGGAATTGGAGTCGGTCAGTTATGTTGATCAACTATGATGGCATACAGATGTCATTTTATAATATCTTGTTATGACTTATTTCAATTTATTTTTACATTTTTATTGTCATTATAATGTACTTTATGCACTTATTGTATTCCTTCTTTCAATATGAACCATTACTCTAACAATGAAAAGCAATAGCTAAAAAAATATTTAGAGAAGTATGCAATGTGTAGGTTCTCGTTCTAATAAAATCTGGCATATGTTTGACTTGATATGGGCCATATGGCATCATAAGTAGGCAAATATAGTTAATTTAATTACTTTTACAAACAGGATTACAAACAGTGCACTAAAATGTTTAAACACAATGAATATTAATTCACAGTGGATGTCCAGAGAGTCAAATGATGCTTTCTGAATATAATGCACACAAGTTTAAAACTGCTTATCTTACATTTGAATAACATGGACAAACAGTTTTATTCTCACAATCAGCACCGCGTGGAGCTTGTCTGTCTGGGTGGTCTTAGTAAACAGTAGGAGTGCTGAGGGTTTAATATGTCAAAACATGCTCGCTGAAACAGTGCTGAGATGAAGACAGACAGCTGCTCATCCAGAGTCTCTGCCAGAGTCTCTCTGTCATGCCAACACTTCTAAGGCGTTTCTTGTGTCATTAAAGTATGTGCCATAATTTACCCTTCAATAAATTTGAATGGAATTGGACACACTTACACAAAGTTGAAATGGAATGTTCATAGCAAGGTGATTTCAATGTTTTGTAAATGACAAAATCATACCTATTTAGCACCACAAATTAAATAAGGTTTTTTATATTTAATTAAAATATTTACTTTTATTATTTTATTTTATTTTATTTATTTTTACTCTCAGTTAATGGTACTAACCCTGTTTCTGGCTATATCTTAATTTATTTTTTGGTGTTTTTCTATATGAGACCCAAACTATCAGTCTAAAAATAAACAAATACATCTTAAATACATATTTTTATCCTCATAATTTGTGTACTTGTGTTTACCAGGGAGACAATTTGAATACTAGACCTTCATTTCTTCTTCTTCTTCTTCTTCTTCTTCTTCTTCTTCTTCTTTAATATTTCTTTCTTAAATTCTAATTAAAATTTCATCTGTGAACCATGTTTGCTTCCTAAACTGTCAAAAAGTCAATTCCAGTTATATAACAATTCATTAATATTGAGCTAAATTGCATTGCCAGTGTTGGGAAGGTTACTTTGGAAATGTAATAGGTTAGAGATTACACGTTACTCTATTTAAAATATAATAAGTAGTGTAACTTTTCAATTACTTTATTTACAATTACGATTACTTTTCTACATTTCTAATATTTTCAACTGTTAATCGTTTTGAAACATTTAAACCAGGCAGAGTTAACCTTACAGTAGCACTCAACAGTGATTACTGTTAGACTTTCAAAATCCTTTATCACTTGAATTAAGATTATAATAAGTAAGGGATAACATACATCTTTATATGCACATCTTTATTTGCGATAACAACTGGCTGGATGTATATTATCCCACTTATTGGACAGCTGCTTGCCACAAATGTAAATAATTAGACACGAAACACTGATCTGAGTTGAAATATTTAAACGCAAAACTTTGTGAAGAAATCAGTTGCTAGCAAGTGGCAAGCTGACAGAAATAAGAAATTGTACACACAATAATTGAACTGAGTTTTAATATTTGATTAGCTAACCAAACACAAAGCTTCCACCAAACTATCAAGCATATAGCGCTGACTTAAATTGCCCTTAAGTTGTGTTATTAGCTTTTACCACTTGTTATCGGGGAATAACATACCTTGGAATGTCTTGACTGACCAATCAGAATCAAGCATTCCACAGAGCCATGTAATAATTTAATTTAAAGCACAGCCACCATAAATTCAGACTTTGAGATTATTCTGAGGTTAAATACAGATTTAAAATCATAACAAGAAATAGTTTAATAGCTATGATACTGGTTTTGAAATCAAATGTTTACATAGTAATGACAGGAAACACTGGCATCTAACACTGTGCATGTGCATTTGTTAACATTAGTTAATTTGTTAACAATGAACAATACATTTATTACACTATTCATTAATCTTTGTTAATGTTAGTAAAAATACATTTGTTCATTGTTTGTTCATTTTAGTTCACAGTGCATTAACTAATATTAACAAACATAATTTGTGATTTTAAAAATGCATTAGTAAATGCTGCAATAAACAATAATTAAGATTAATAAATGCTGTAGAAGTATTATTCATTCTTAGTTAACATATGAACTTTATTGTAAAGTGTTACCATTGCATTTTGAGTTTTCACAGTTAATACAGTACATATCACAACCAAACTGTGTTTAGCATCACTTTCATGTGAGTTTTCATTTTCCCATGCACTTTTCAAAGCGTCCAAACGTGTTGCACTTTTGATTTAACAAAGAAGGCTCAAAATATGACGAGCCTTTTGCTAACAACTGACCAGTTTGCGTAGCAATGATCCAGCTGACAGCCAGTCACAACAATGTGATAGAATGGATGCCTAACCTACACTATCCCGAGTACAAAGACACCGCCTTGAAACCCAACATTGCTTTTAAACGACACATACCACTTCAATTAGCAAAAGGGTGGATAAAAGGTACTTTGCCGTTGAATAGAGCCAAAGTTGTATGTTTTTGTGTGTCTTGTCATATGATGGGATTACTCTCTCTGTGAATGAGTGGAGGGATGGTCGGAGCAGGTGGAAAACAACAATACGAGCCTGCCACATCTGTAGCCCTCCAGGCTTGGAGACTTATCGTGCCAACAGATAATAGCGCCAGTTCACACACACAAAGACAACACAGACGCACAGGAAATGAGAGAAACGCCTGGAAGATAAACACAGCTTCTCTCTCGCTCCTCTCTTCGCTCCTCTCCTGCTCACAGAGCTTCCCTTGTTCAGCACAGCGAGAGACAATGAGCAGACAATTAGCAAAGGCCTCTCGTCACTGCCGGAGCATAAAAGGGCACTCCCTGAAAACCCGCTGATTAAACAATCCTAATGCACTCTGTGTTAGCGACTGTATTTGCCTTTCAGTCGGGCTGAGACTGATGTGCCCTCTGCAGACTGTGGGACACTTGAGAGTGTCAAAGGGAGAGGCAGAGAGGCCCGCGTTTGGTTTTTGTTGGGAACTGTTTGCGAGTGAGAGTTGTGCTCAGGTTTGCTTCTCTCCCTATTAGGATGCAGGCTGGCTTTGTAGAAGTGTTTGCTTTACTGTCTGGACTTAAGAACACTTACTTATGCTTATCCTCACGGGAATAAGTCTTCAAAACAAGCGCAGATGAGTTAGAATGTTCTGGAGATGGAGATTTAGATCTTGGTGCTGTTGCCAGTAGATGTCCTCTAGATCAGAACTTTTTTCAGAATTGTCTTTTTGCCACTTTTATTGATAGTGTAAGTGTAGCTCTACCCTCACACACACACTGCTTTTTTTGATTTTCAATCAAAAAAAAAAAAAAGCTTTATAAATTGTTTACTTGGTCCCCATGTTTTCCTCATGTGGACCAAAAAATGTCCTCACAAAGAACATGGATTTTGGATATTGCCATTTTTGTGGGGACATTTTGTCCATAATATACCTGAACCATAAACACACAGACACAGACACAGACACACACGCTTTTTATACTGTACAAAGTGTATTTTCTCTAAAAAAAAAAAGAGAAAGAAATCTGTATGATTTATGAGCTTGTTTCCTCATGGGAACTAAAACAATGTCCCCGCAAGGTCAAAATTTACTAGTATTATTTGTGGGGACATACTACTCACACATACATGCACATTTACACAAATTTATATGTCCTTTTTGTACATGTTTCCATTACTTTGTTTTGACAAAATCTAAGCACTGTCCTTCAACTGATGATCTTAACCAAAATTAGACAGTCGTTCAAATCCCTGCATGGCGTCCACTTAAGTAAACAGTTGTATTTTCAGTTTGGTATTATTTGTGTCCCTGGATTGTATGAAATTGAGATTTATTAATTAAAGCTGGATAAATAAGCTTTCCATCGATGTATGGTTTGTTAGGATATGATAATATTCGGCCGAGATACAACTGTTTGAAAATCTGGAATCCGAGGGTGTAAAAAAATTAAAATATTGAGAAAAATGGCTGAAGTTGTTAAAATGAAGTTCTTAACAATCCATATTACAAATCAAAAATTACGATTGGATATATTTACAGTAGGACATTCATGGAACATGATCTTTACTTAACATCCTAATGATTTTTGGCATAAAAGAAAAATGTATAATTTTGACCCATACAATGTATTGTTGGCCATTTTACCTGTGCTACTTATGGATGGTTTTGTGGTCCAGGGTCACATTTTACAGTGTTCTTGTTTCACATTAGCCCCTTTCACACATACAGTCTTTACTGGTAAATTACAGCTAGGAAGTCATATGTGAAAAGGACCATTTTAATAGTACCGCCAAATTCATTCCAGCAATTTATGAGAATATGAGAAGTTCTAACATTACCAGTAAATTGTGTGCTCTGTGTGAATGCAGAATGAGATTACCCATATGAGCATGTATGAGTTCAGCAACCTGCTGACGTAAGACGTCTACCCTGGGCCAATCAGACTTTGATCCCATTCAGTCGGAGGAGATCAGACATGTTTTAGAACACATATTGTTTTCATTTGTTATCCTAGCATAGTGAGTTTGTTGTGATTAGAACAACTTTAAAGTCTGGTAGTAGTGTATGATCCTCAGTCCTGTAGTGTATGATGGTCAGTTTTCTTTTGTGACTTTTTATAAAGTTGGCAGGTGTATAATGCCTAGTGTTTTAAAAATCTGTTCAGATCCCAGCCTTTAAAATAAAGTGAAACCGAAAATACCTATAGAACAGTTCTATATCTGAAGAAAATGTTTGTTTTTAGTTCTGGATCTCCTGGAACAAACATTATGAGTAAATATTTAGGTACTTCATGACATTTTGTCAGTCATTTGTGTTGCCATAAATGACCATAATGACATGAAGAAACAGAATTTGGATGTAACAACATCATACTCTAATTGGAGGAAAATGCCTCTTAAAAACTACTTCAGTGCACACCATCCACCAGATGGTTATAGGTACCCTCATATGCAGTCTTTACAAAGTATCATAACATCATTTTTTTTTCTAATCTTCAAATTACATGTGTTCATTATTAATTCATCCACCTTGGAATTTCTGAAAATATTTTGTGAATTAGATTAAGCTTGTGTTATCTACACAAGTATACGGCGATATTTAGCTTTGGCAAACGGGAATGGGATTACAGGGGATTGACTCAGGTACAGGAGGTAGTTTGGATAATCTGATGAGATCATCTGCACTGTTTGACCTGCTTCTCACAGGTGACTTTACAAAGGTCTACAGCTTTAAACACACTCAGTCTGGCTCAGTTACACAGCTGGTCTGTTGTTGGTTTTCTTGAAAGGACAGTGTATGCCAGTTGGTTTGATTTTGTTGTTGCCAAATAATAATGGGGCCATTGCATTTAGCCTAATACTTAATAGCCTAAGTTAAAGGGATAGTTCCACACAAACATAACAATTTTGTCATTAATTAGTCACCCTCATGTCGTTTATCTTCGGAACACAAATTAAGATACTTTTGATGAAATCCAAAAGCTTTTGGACCTTGCATAGACAGCAATAGAACTACCATGTTTAAGGTCCAGAAAGATAGTAAGGATATCAATAAAATAGTCCATGTCACATCAGGGGCTTAACCTTAAATTTATGAAGTTACGAGAATACTTTTTGTGTGCAAAGACAACAATGTGGTGCTGCTGATGTAGAAACTGGATACACGGCGCCTTGTTTACAAACTGAGGAATGCACATGCATACACTGTGGTACTGTCATGAACGCGGGTGAACTATCCCGTTAAGCTTAGTCAAAAGTACTTGATGCATAAATGTTTATTACATACACAGATATGAATTCTCTTCCCTCCATTTTCTTTTTAAAACAGCAAAAATCTGAGATGCAGTGAGGCCCTTAAAATAGAAGTGAATGGAGCTAATCTTACCTAAAACTCTAAAGCTGTCGTAATCAGTTTGCAACTTTACAGCTCGAATTCTGCGCAATAACAACACGTGTTTTTATTAATATTTTGAATGAGCTTTTATTAAGTTTTTGTTTTACTTTTAGTAATTTTGTTATGTACTTTTGTGATTTTTATTGTTTTGTTTTTTTTTAAATCTTACTATTTAGGTTTCATTTATTTAGTTTATTATTATTATTATTTTAATTTTAGTTAAGTTTTTATATTTTATTCATTTCCAGTTAGTACTTTTAGTGTTTCAAATTAGTTGGCAAGACAATCATTTATTTATTTGGATTTATTTATTTAGATGAACAAAAATCTTTTTTTTAATAGTTTTAATTTTAGTTTTATTTCATAATTACCCAGTTAAATGATTATTTTCTTTTAATTTTTTTTATTATTTATTTTTATTTGTGTGTGCGAGTGTGTGTGTGTGGTGAGGAACATTATACTGCAAAATACAGCAAATTGAGCTGAACTTGTCCTGAACCCAAAATATTCCTTGAAGATAAAATATCTGCTCTGTGATTCTTCCTGATTCAGGTAAGCTGTTGCTCATCGGATAAAATCGAGTAAGTTCCCTCCTCTCAAAGTCTTAGCAATCAGTAAGATAAGATCAAAAGTTTTAATCACCATCAAAAGCAACTAAACACTTAACGCCCCTAAAAAAATCAGACATTTCATGCTTTGATTGATGTTCAACTGTCTTTTCAGACTAATTAGTGTTTAAGTAGGCTAAGCTGTATCTGGTGGTGGAGGATGGGAGGTGTTGGTGTCGCAGAACCAAACATCCATCATTCCCAAAAGCACTTCAGCGTGTTTGTGCGTGCTCACGCGCGTTACCTAGTTGTCTCTTTGCACGCTGGCGTCACAGAGCCGAAACAAGAGGCATGACACAAAGTAAGCAAACACACTATCTGACCTTTCATCTTCAGCCGTGCACATCAGCAACAATTGTCACAACACAGAGGCCCAGCAGCTTAAGTAGTTCACCTTAACACCCCTGTACATGAACACACACAGGCGCAGACACACGACTCTACGTGTTTAACTTGTGTTGAGAGAAGGACTATAACAGGATGAGATGTCTGGGCTGTCAGTCATTCATGCCCTGCAGAGATGCAGAGGTTATCTGATAGTCGCTCCTAGTGAAAGCATAACTCGCTTCTTCAGCGTGATTTCATCTTCACTGCATAACTCACATTCAGCCCGTATCTGCTAGTGTCCAGTAGTTCAGACTATAGCCTTCTGTCCTGCAACAGGAAAAGAGCCTGCAGCAAATGCTTACTGATATATATCAGCCTTTCTCTCGCTCTCATTCCAGCGGTATGTTTGTGAGTCATGCTACATCTGGAGCCTGTATGCAGGGTCAGCAGGCCCTCTTTTATCTGTAGGGCTGATTGTGTCTTATCTTATCAAAGAGGCTAAGAGCAGGCCCTCTATCAGTCATGAATTGAAAGGAGAGCTGTGCATCAGGGAGGAGAAGTCAGCTTCAGGGGAATTTTAAATTCCCTTTTTTCTCGGTTACATTCGTATGTAATGTTTACATTAAAAAGTCGAATATGTCACATGATTTGGAGAGTGGCACATGCGTATTTGCAAGAAGGCAACGCAAAAGTCTCAAAGCAAAAGTGATAATCATTTAAGGTAATTATATATATATATAGGTTTCATTTATTTTAATTACAGTTTTAATTTTAGTCAAGTTTTATATTTTATTTAGTGTTTCAAACTAAACTCAATTAAACGTATAATTCTAATTTTCTTTTAGTTTAAGTTTTTTTTTTTTTTTAATCTATCTTCAGATTTATTTAGATTAACATTTTTTAATAATTTTAATTTAGTTTTAGTTAACGATAAGCCTGACAAGTTTTTTTTTTTTTTTTGTAAGGAACATTATGCCGCAAAATACTATGAACTGAGCTGAACTTGTCTTGAACTCAAAATATTCCTTGAAGACACTTTTTGTTTACATTTTGCCAGTTTGACAAATTTATAGAAAAATACTCCTTGTTTTAACGCTCATTTCATATGGGTTTGAAAAATTGCTATACCATATATATATATATATATATATATATATATATATATACATTATTTATTAATGAAAGTCATTTAGTGTTTTTTTTTTTTTTTGGACATGGCATTTTACATACTGAACTAACCATGTTGTCATAAAAAGTCATATTTTCTGATATTAAGAGGCGTTTATTTAGCTTGACACAAAATCGTATAATAAAAAATTTGTATAATAATAATAATAATAATAATAATAATAATAGTAAATAAATAAATAAATAAATAATAATGCATGCCAAAGATTAATATAATCTTTTTTTTTTTTTGCCCCTTAAGAATTTTTTTCTTTTTAATTCTGATATAACAGATATTACAGTTGTTTTTTTTTGTTTTTTTTTTAATAATCAATATCATAGACAGGACAAAAAAAAAAAATGAGTGCCTCATCACTGGCTGGCTGGCCAGACTCTATGTCCTCACCTTGAGGGGATCACACACAGTGGCTGGTTGAGATCTGTGTCAGATGGGAGCAGCTTGGATGAAGCTGTTAGGCCGTAAGATGTGGCTCATCCCTTAGATAAGAGCCTTCTTAAGCCAGGGATGAGGCAATAAATCCTTTAGTTTGACTTCATGCACCAGCTTTAGGTGATCACCAAGTAACTGTGATCAGATAAGCTGCAGGTATCTAAGAAATGTCTGCCCCTGTGAAATGGGACAGGTCACATGTCTGCTTGTAACCTTGAAAGCAACTGCCTGCTTAGTCCGACACACATGGTTTAGACAGCTAAGCTAATTTAACACACTATTCGGAGTAGATTATGGATCTTCTAAACATTTTTTGAGCTTACATGCAGTTTGTGAGTAAATATGCAGGAGTACAGTTTACTGTTCTCATTCTTTACGCATAACTTTACATGATAAACAAATCGCCTTGCGTGTCATAATGTCATAAGGGTTTTGCCATATTAATGGAGGAGGGAGATTTGTGTTAGCATAATGAGTTTGATTAGCCTAACAACGGCTTATCTTCAAACAACGTTGCCCTGATTAACTTCTGTGGCTTTCTTTAGACACATAATCACCTTTTGCCTGATGCTTGATCCATTTTGGTACAGTCTTTCTTCAAACCCTGCTTCAATCTGCCTGTATCCCCATTCGTCAAAAGAAACACTTAAGGAGCAAACACCTGATCCTCTGCAATACAGAGTGTTTCCTGACAGCTGAGAATCAAAGTCGATTTTCCAAGATAATCCTTACAAAATGAGCATCAGTCAAACACTCAGTGTGTCACTGGCTACAGTCAATTGGCAACACAAATAATACATGAGAAATGATTATTCTTCTCTATTCTAATGCAAAGATATTAACTTTGTGGATAAAGTCCAAAGATAATTCACTCTGATGATTTACAAATGCTGTTTTTGCACAACCAATCAACTAATGTTAGCTTCACAGTTTGGTAAAGTGTACTGTCTTAAAAATAAAAGTTCTTTATTGGCATTAATGGTTCTACGAAGAACCTTGAACATCCATGGAACCTTTCAAATGCATAAAAGGTTCTTTAGATTTTTAAAATGTTCTTCAAAAATGGTTGTTCTGGGAACTGTTCACTGAAAGGTTCTTTGGGGAACCACCAATGATTCATCAATGGCATCACCGCAAAAACACCCTTTTGGAATCTTTATTTTTAAGAGTGTATAAACGTAAATAAATGTTTTTGAGTTTACATACAATATTGTAAAGAATGCAACCAGTGTAATGGGTAAAGGTATAGAGAACACTTTTGCTAAACAGGACCTGCATTGTTCATGTGGTCAAGTCAGGTTAGGTTTAATGTCATTCTCATTATGCACCTTAAGAAAACGAACAAATTCTTATGAAACCACAGCACAACATGTAACAGAAAGCAGAAATCATGGCAGCCGACCCTTTACAAAGCTACACAAATAATATAAAAACCAACCCAAGGTCTTTGAAAAAACATGCCTGTGGTGACATTTAAATTTTAGTAGGGGAGAGTGGGGTAAGTTGAGCCAGTGGGTAAGTTGACCCACCCCCTGTATTTTGGCAACTGTACACTTTTACTATCATGTGATCATGTATTTTGGAATCACACATCATTTCTGCCAGACTATGAAAAGAAGATTCACATAGGAGAAGTGGAAGTCACTCCTTTTACTTTAAAAACGTTTTGGCTTGTCAAAGTAAAATTTTAGACAGATGTAATGGCTGTTACATTAAAGCAAATTTATCCAGGTCTAAAAGTATTTATGATGCATACAAGTGATTTAGCAACATATAAAACCATGGAAATCATTTAGCTAAATATTAGCCTGAATTAGTAAGATAGCTAGATTTTTTTTCCAAAATGTCAGCTGTGAGACAAATGTTGTGAGGTAAGTTAAGCCAGCACTGCACTGAAAGGACAATTCAAATGGCTTCAAACGATCCCAAATGCGGTTGTAAACAATCCCAGCCAAGGAAGAAAGGTCTTATTTAGCGAAACGATTGGTTATTTTCTTAAAAATAATACAATTCATATACTTTTTAATGTCAAACGCTCTCTGCGCCCTCTGTTTTTTTTCCGGTTCATGACAGTTAGGGTATGTCGAAAAACTCCCATCTCATGTTCTCCCTCAACTTCAAAATCATCCCATATCGCTGTTTTACCTTTTTTGTTTGATCTTTGATGATCTTTGATGATCTTTGCATGTTCACTTTGCAAAAACTGGGTCGGAACTTCTGCAGCGATGTAGGATGATTTTGAAATGATTTTTGAAGTTAAGGGAGAAAATACAATTGAAGTTTTTTGACATACCCTAACTGTCTTGATCCAGAATACGGAGGAGTTTAGGCAGAGCAAGTCAAGATGAGTGTTTGAGATTAAAAAGTATATAAATTGTATTATTTTTATGAAAAAAAAAAAAATAATCGTTTCGCTAGATAAGACCCTTCTTCCTCGGCTGGGATTTACAACCGCATTTGGGATCGTTTGAAACCGCATTTAAACTGCAGTTTGGAAGTTCAAACTTGGGGCACAATAGCAGTCCATTATATGGAGAAAAATCCTAAAATGTTTTCCTCAAAAAATATAATTTCTTTACGACTGAAGAAAGAAAGACATGAGCATCTTGGATGACAAGGGGGTGAGCACATTATCTGTTAATTGTTCTGGAAGTGGACTTCTTCTTGAAGTTAAGTTAAATCTCTGAAGTATAAACTGGTATTTTAATGTGATATTATGCAGGTGGTTTAGTCTATCATATATATGTATACATATTATTTGTAGTTTATTTGATAGGGACAGTGTACAAGTGTACCAAATAATTCTCTGAGAACCAGAAGATGCTTTTCACCACATTATAATTATATATATCTTAACATATAACACATCTAATAAATATTAGATAGAAACACAGTTACTGAAGCAACCATGCTGTACCATGTGAGCGTCTTAGCATGTTTGCTACATCAGAAAAGCTGTATATACAGAGCTGGTTGTCATGCAAACATCAAAATGTATTAGTTTACACATCATGCATATGGTAAAAGTGTTTTGAGGTTAACACAGTATTGTGCATGAAAATAAATCTTTGATCATGTTAACATAATTTGTGTAAAAAGCAATATAAGTTGTTGGTGTTTTACAGCCACTAGTGTTAATTTCAGCTGGAAACTGCAAGTGTATTTTTGTGGTTTTGCAAAAATGTAGGTAAAGGAATGTTTTCCAATAAGCATATGTTCCAACAAACAATGCTGGTGAAACAAAAAATCCTAAATGACTAAAATGTCTGCTATTTTTAAAGCCACATAGCCATATTTTGAGTCAGCTTACTAATAACAACTTTTAAAGATGAACTTAACTTATTTAGCGGTGACTAATGAGAAATGCAAGAGGACTGCCCAATTTCCCAGAAGGCACTGGACTCCAGCCTCAGTTGAGAATGAGTACCGGGGCTCTGCTTGAGTCTCTTTCCCCCCTCCATTCTCATTATTTACCCCATCATCTCTCAAGCATTCCACAGGATATGACAGCCCATCCCAGTGCTGGACTAACAGAGGCTCCAGCAGCCATAGAGGTAATGAGCACAACAATCACAGTCTAACAGAGAATGAGATTATTTGGGAAATGAGCTGGTGATTTCCAGATTTAAAACTGGTGAGTATGTCAACACTAATTTTGAGGTTAAGGTAATATTTCACGTTTAGTACAAGTTAAGATTAACTGACAGCATCTGTGGCATAATATTGATTCCCACAAAAATGATTTTGCTCTTGAGGTAATAGTAGCATTTTATTTTACAGTCCTATTCTACATGTACAGGTGCATCTAAAAGTTTCATTTTTTATTGTAACTTATTTAAAAAAATGAAACTTTAATATATACTAGATTCATTACATGTAAAGTAAAACATTTCTAAAGTTTTTTGTTTTCATTTTGTTGATTAGAGTGTACAGTTCATGAAAGTCAAAAATCCAATATCTCAAAATATTAGAATATTTACATTTGAGTTTCATTAAATGACCATCCTACAGTATAAATTCAGGTTATCTCTTGTTGTTTGAAACCACATTAATGGGGAAGACTGCTGCCATGTCAATGGTCCAGAAGACAATCACTGACACCTTCCACAAAGAGAGTAAGTCACAGAAGGTCATTACTGAAAGGAGTGGCTGTTTACAGAGTGCTGTATCAAAGCATATTAAATGCAATGTTGACTGGAAGGAAGAAATTGGGTAGGAAAAGGTGCACAAGCAACAGGCATGACTGCAAGTTTGAGAATACTGTCAAGTAAAGCCGGTTCAAACACTTGGGTGAGCTTCACAAGGGGTGGACTGAAGCCAGAGTCAACGCATCAAAAGTCACCACGCTCAGACGTCTTCAGGAAAAGGGCTACCAAGTCACTTCTGAAACAAAAACAATGTCAGAAGCCTCTTACCTGGGCTAAGGAGAAAAAGAAGTGGACTGTTGCTCAGTGGTCCAAAGTCCTCTTTTCAGATAAAAGTAAATTTTGCATTTCATGTTGAAATCATGGTCTCAGAGTCTGGAGGAAGACTGGAGAGGAACAGAATCCAAGCTGCTTGAAGTCCAGTGTGAAGTCAGTGATGATTTGGGGTGCCGTGACATCTGCTGGTGTTGGTCCACTGTGTTTTATTAAGTCCAAAGTCAATGCAGCCGTCTACCAGGAGATTTTGGAGCACTTTATGCTTCCATCTGCTGACAAGCTTTATGGAGATGCTGATTTCCTTTTCCAGCAGTACTTTAGCACCTGCCCACAGTGCCAAAACCACTTCCAAGTGGTTTGCTGACCATAATATTACTGTGCTTTATCAGCCAGCCAACATGCCTGACCTGAACTCCACTGAGAATCTATGGGATATTTTCAAAAAGATGAAAAAAAAAGATGAGAAACAGTTGATCCAACAATATACAGATGATCTGAAGGCTCAATAGTGCCTCAGCAGTGCCACAGGCTGATCACTTACATGTCACACTTCACTGATGCTGTAATTTGTGCTAGGAGCAAGTCATTTGCTGTAATATGTGCTGCCGACCAAGTATTGAATGCATAAATTAACATACTTTAAAAAACTTTTTTTCTGCAATTAACGTTTTTTGATTGATCTTAGGAAATATTCTAATATTTTGAGATACTGGATTTTTGACTTTCATGAGCTGTACGCTCTAAACATCAAAATTAAAACAAAAACACTTTAGAAATATTTTAGTTTACATGTAATGAATCTAGAATATACGAAGGTTTCAGTTTTTAAAATGTTACAATAAAAAAATGAACTTTTTCATGATATTCTAATTATTTGAGATGCACCTGTGTGTACTATGTGCAAACTATAGTAACAGTTACACTTCTACAGTATATGCATACTCTAAAATAAAGTGCAATCAAATTTTAATTAGATTTAAATACAGCTATATCAATTTATATTAATTGACTTATTAATGATATTAATGTTTCTGTTAAAAGTGTATTATCTGGGTCCTGTTCTACATGTATGTACAACATTTTTACTATAATAACTAGGCATCCACTCTCAATCTAAACCTAAACTTAGCAGTCCAAGGAGTTACCTTACCATGCATTTATAAAACAGTTCTTTCTGGTCCTCAATTTAGATTGGCTGAGAGCCTTTTTCAGTGCTGTGATATTCTAGAGATAACAGAACTCCAACTGTTTCTCGCTTGTATCACTCCGCTTGCAGTATTTCTCACAGTGAGTGTCATACATACATACAACGAGTGTCATACATAATTTTGTGAATAATGCTGTTTTTGTGTCACAATATTTAGTTTTAAGCGTTTTTTAGGTGAGAATGTAATTATTTGCAGATGCTTCATTTAAAGCTTATTGTATTACTGTATTAAAAGCTCACTGTATTATGTATAGTATTATATAGAGAGATGGACTGAGTAAGTGTGATTACTTGCATCTGAGCATTCATTCTTTAGCTCAGTCTTATATTCACAATAAAAATTGTCTTTGTTATACTATCCTTTCATCTGTTAAATGAGCAGTTCACTTCCAGAACAAAAGGATTTTTGCGGAGCTCATTTTGACAAGGTAAAAAGGGTGTTGTTTTACACTACCATTGAGAATTTTTAACCAAAGTATATTATAGACTTTTCATTAAGACCCTAAAGAATCATATCAACTTGTGGAAAATGTGCATCCGATGACCCCTTTAATACTAAATGCTATTATTAAATACTACTATTATTTATATAAAATAATAGTTACTGAATAATAACATTTAATAAACAACAATAACAGCCATCATAAAAGTTTCTAGGCAATTCAGTGAAAAGTACAAAGGCAGCACTCTAATATCCAGCATTAAAGTTACATATAACATTATAAGACTTTGCCCTCAGGCAAAACTATTTGCTTTGGAACAAATACTAGATTAATGAGACCAAAGACCGCCCATTATAGATTTACCCAAAACAAATTAAATCTCATGTTTAGCCACTAGAGACATCAGAGCCAGTGGCAAATTCCAGAAGATCCGGCCAAGCTGCTCTCGGTGGGGTCATGAGCGCTGAATAACGCCCTGGAGGTTACATTTCTGAAACAGCATGCACAAGACATAAACAAATATGATTTTAATGTAAACTAAACTTTGTTTACTAAACTTTCTGTGTGGAGTTATATCTTCTACCTGTATATTTTTACAGGTAAAATAATACACTTTTAACAGAAGAATTGATGCAAGTGGATTTATAAAATTCACATTTCAATCCGGTATATACAGTTTATATATTCATACAATAGTTCTTTCTGGTTCTCAAATCTGATTGGCTGAGAGCCTTTTCCAGGCGTGCAATATTCTAGTGATAACAGAACTCCAATTGCTTCACTGTTTGTATTACTCCGCTTGCAGTATTTAAAATTTTCTACATTATCTTTCTTAACAAACTGCATGTTTGAAGTCTAAACAACTACATTCTCACCTAAAAAAAAACTCTTAAAACTACATTCTGTGACACAAAAACAGTATTATTTATAATTATATTATATTATTTATAATATATTATTATACTGGATTTTGGCATCCGCCATGGCACTCTCTGTGAGAAATACTGCAAGCGGAGTGATACAAACAATGAAGCGGTACAACTGTCATGTTAAATTGGATATAACTTTACACAGAAAGTTTAGTAAACAAAGTTTAGTTCACATTAAAATCATATTTGTTTATGTCTTGTGCATATACTGTTGAAACGGTAAGTATTTTAACAGATTGGCCCCTTTTACTTTCATTGTAAGTGCTTCACTGTAACCCACACTTTTTGTACAAGTGGAAAATAATTTTTCTGGTAATTAACATTACGACTTGAGCTTAATTTGTTCTGAAACCAGAGAAATCCTTTAAGCTGTATAATATGTAAAGTGTGTATAAATAAAGTCGCTATGAAGTTCAGATTACCTGAAACTCTCTCAGCTCAGTATCTTGAACCATACCTCCACCCTTCCTTCACCCTCTCCCCCTTTAGCTCCCTTGCTCTTTAAATTGTTACTTGAACATTAGCATCACAACATTGCAATAATGGATCCACATGGAGACAGTCTCTCCTCTGTCACGCAACCAGCAGCAAGGTTCAGTGGCAGGCTATTGTGAGTCAGGTTTATTTTATACGGAACACATGTCCATTAATGACAGACACAGAGCACGCGTGGTTTGGCTGCCCACAATATTGTGGGAATGATTACAGGGGACTGGGGGAGGGTGCCTTGACATTAGCGTTGCTTTTGATCATGCTGTTCACCAAGGTGGCGCTGAGGAAACTCAGAACCGATGCTGGCAAAGGTTTAGATGCTAAAAGGTTCCCACACATGGCAAAGGGAAATGGAGGCTCTTGTGTGAACCCCCAGTACAATAATTGGACTTGGTGGGTTCCTTGGCACAAAATGAATTGTGACAATATAATGCCAAGCAAAACAATTGTTTTTGAGCAACACGGCAGAAATGTCGGAAGTTTTGTGATGTTAGTTTGTAGCTTTTGTTTACGAGGTTAGATAAAGGTAAGCCTGAGTTCCCAAGTAAAATTTACTCTGCCGTTACTTCCTCTAAAAGCACCAGAAAGCACCTTTGATACATTTCACGTGGCTCAGATTGAACTGGTCTAGGTGCCTTCTTCAAGGGCATTGTGGTAGTGGACCAGGTTAGTGATCGCTGTAATTCTCCTCTTCCTGGAGCACTTTTGCCGGAGATTGACTGCAACATTTAAATTATCTAGTCTAAAATCATATTCGTCAAGACACCACCAAGGCTTTCTTGCAGGCTTTCCTTTTAGATTTTGAATTAAATCTGTGTCAATAGCAAGTAAGAACATTAGAGAAATTAAGACATCTTTAATAAAATCTTGTTCAAAGCCCAGAGGCCAAGATATTAGAAATTTAATCATTGTATTCATGTTAGTTTCATGCATTAAAACAAACTAACTTAAAAAAGTTTGGTTTATTGACTTTTGCTATAATAGATTTTACTTTGATGACTTTAAAATCATACAGAAAAACCATCAAGTAAAAGGCAATAAAATATTTTCCAAACACTTGTGTATATCATAATTTCTTTTTTCATAGTTATCATAGTTTTCACATTTTTTTTTTTTTTTTTTTAAACTGTCTTTTAGACCAAGACATACAGTCATGAGGGTTTACAGGTTTATATCATTTCCGACTTTATGGATTATCTGACATTTTATTTATTTATTTATTTTTTACAAAGCAACAACAACAACAACAATAATAATAAAATTCCATAATATTTACATTTATTATTATTATTTTTTTTTTTTTTTACTTTTTAATGACATTTCTCTTTTTTTATTACAGTTTACAGCCAGGGTCACCACATAGATATTTTTACTTCATGCTCCCCTCACAGACAAACAAACAAGCAAAAAAATAAATACATACATACATACAGAAAAAAAAAAAAAAAAAACTTTTACACAAAATAACATCACATTTTCATCATAGAAGTGGTCTATTACAGTAACTGTCTAATTTAATAGCATTTTAAATGATGTATTTTAAATGTATAGTAAATGTTTAACTGTAACCATGTTTGTAAGTTAATTCTTTCAGTCAGTTTATTATTATTATTATTATTAAATGTATAACTTGTAAAGTGATTCATCTGTAAACTCCCTGAAAATCCACACTTTTATAAATATGTTTCCATTTGTTTTAGAGACAACTGCACTCTCATCGTCTTAAAGTTTACAGCTTGCTTTTAGGCAATACAGACAATATTTCCTTGTTTCAGCCAAGTTGTTTGTGCATGATTTGCAGACATTTCACATAAAATGGTCTGGTATCATTTTATTCTTAAGGACAATACCAAAACAACACATTTTAAACCATTCAGACATGCTGAATACCTTGATTTAGCAAAAGAAAAAAATCATCACAACGTTACACTAAAATGTCTGGTGTAATAAACAGACGGGGAGGTAAAACACAGGGGTAAAGCTGTTTATAGCATTGACTCCACGGAACACAGTCAACCAAACACAGTGTTTGAAGTTAGCAGGTCTGGAAATCCAAGCAGTGCGGACATCCTTTGAATAATAAAGAAGACTGAAATTAAAACAGTTTATTTAACTAAAATGCCATTGGCATCTCATGATGATATAGGGTTTCCTACAAATTCTTTCCTAAAGACACAGCATACTGTAACTGTTGGAAATGACTTGTACATGTTAACTCAGGTAATTAGCAGAATATCTGTTCCTGTTTCTGTCTTAATGGCTTTATGAAGACAGCTCCACAAAGCAATGAAATTTAAGTTACCAAGCATTGTTTCAATTCTATCCACAAAAGTTAGATTAATAAGAGTATACAATTTTGTTGCGTTTAAAACGTATTTAGGACGCTGAAGGGGCACCAAATGAATATTTGGATTGTGCAAAATATTGAACCCTGAACTGATGCGATGATTTCTAGCTGCAGTTGTCTGCATTTAGCCGACAGTTTGCGAAAGTATTGTAGCTGTTTATTAATTGTGTCGCGTCGTAAGCCTCGGTCTTGTAAAGACATGCTGTGCGTAATTATACATTTGTTAGTATGTGTAGTTTGATAGCATAATAATGAATGAGTTTGACTTGACCAGTAGTTTTTTTGAAACAGCATTGTATGAAGAGTCAAAAAATTACAATATTCTCTTGATTATTTAGTAGTAGTTTAGCAGTTTTGCATCTCGTTGCAAAATTAAAACCAACTGCTTAATCATACTATAAATTCAAAACTCGTCTCTCAAAGAGATGATGTGTTCCTACATTACATTGTTTACCAGCAGAGGGCGACGTGAACTTGAAAAGGGCAATGATGGAAACTTCAGTCATAAGAGTGACAGGTCATGCATCCAATGTGGGTAAAACAAGCGTATCAAGCACAATAGTTTCCAGTCATTAAAGACTCGGGCAAGAATCGACTGTCAGGTTTCTTCAAACTATCAAAATTATACTGTGACATACTGACTTTCCCTCGGAGGTTATCAGTAAAATACATAACACATATTATACATTACAGCAATGCTGCTTCAATTTGTATCTCTGCTGGAACAAACAGAGAGCAGCATACCCCCACCCCACCCTCTTTATGCAAGTTTATGCAAAGTTTAGGTTCACCATACATGTTTTAGAATTAATTCAAGTCAAATTAGCTCAGTTAATTTCTGTGTTTGTGTAATCGTGCAATTGTCTGTCTTAACACAGCCAACGATCTTAAAAACATGTACGTTCTCGTGAAATATTTGGCCTAAACAAAGCTATTATTAAGAAATAAGTAATGGCACTCTTAGAGTATTTTTAATTTGTCAATTTACCGTCCGATACAAAACTTGTACGCGTAGGCATGAATAATAATAATAATAATAATAATAATAATAATAATAATAATAATAATAATAATAATTCACTTTTTATTATTATTGTTATTTTACCACTGAGACACTGTTTTTATATTTATTAGCATTTGTATACGTTTGATATGTGGTAATTTGCCTACTAACTGTGTAGGCCTATAAGCACTAGTTCTCATTTTGAAGTTCTCATTTGAAGAGCTCAGAGGGATAGACATGCACTCATTCTTCAGTTGTTTGGGACTCTCTCTGAGGCGGCTGTTGGAGCCAAGTGATCAGTCATTGACTAATTGTTTTAGACAAACATTTTTTTCTCCATGAGAGTACAAGGTCGAGAATTTGGCTCTGTTAATTGGACGTAACAGAATTTAACAATAGGCTCTCAATAAAACGAGTTTTGTGATTATGGTTTTAGAAAGAGAAGAAAAGAGGCGAGGGGGCTCTCTAATTACCAGCCAGGACTCTGGAGATCCCGACTGCCATTGTGCGCGGGTGTGCAGAGGCTGTGTGGCCGGCAGGCAGGCGACAGGCGCCGGATTGTGGACAAAGGACTGTCTGCTGCTGAGGCTGTGAGGCGTCCCTGCCGCGGCGATTAACCCTTCCACCAGGACGGTGACACTTTTCTCGACTCTCTCTCTATCTTCCCCCACCCGGGGCATAACTGTAAGATTAGTATATTAATGCGCTCCTAAAAAGTCCCGCTCAGAACAAACAACCAATAAGCACAGAAGTCGGTAGGCTAAAAATAGCACAGCCTAACACAATGTGCTTTTTGAATTTGGTGAACGAATTATGGTGAACACAGATGGAAAGTTTTTGAAGACATTGCCAACCACTGTGTTTCAGACATTATTAATTATGTGATCAGACTTCTTTAATTACGGCTTATACCCAGTATGACTTTAGTTATGGAACTTATTTTCAAACAGCATAATTGTATTACGATTTATGCTATTAGCATTGATTGGGGCCAATTATTTGTCAGAACTACCGTGTTTTATGAATAAACTACATCCCTGTGATCAACAGATGGCGCAACTACATCAGCTTTAGCTGAAGGTAACTGCAGAACGGCGCACAGCCAGTTTAATAAATGTAACTATATATAGGCTGACCTATAGCCTACAAATGCATTGCATTTTTATAAGCACGGCGGCACTGTTTAGATTAAATGAAATTATGTATTTGATATTAATTCACAAATGTTTGAATCCCAACATCAGGCCAAGCAAAAAGCTGCAAGGTTCAAGCATCTTTTCTAAATCATTTCAGTAAGACTGATCAGAAGGCCTATAAGTGATCTGATTAAGAATGACTTCTAACGGAAAACGTAAATGAAACGTCATGCTTGTAGCAGTCCATGTCTGCATAAATATACAGTGCTATATTTACACAAATGAAGTAATACAAAAGACTAAATGAACACTTTCGTTTTATTGAGAGAATGCAACAAAATCGCTCATTTACCCGAAAATCCAGCACCGAGATGTTTAAACAGATAGCTCTCATCAGAGAAACTGCACAACGACCTTCTCAATGCAAGATAAGAAAGAAACCTGAGTTGTCCCTGCCTATGGACCATCATTACATTGTTGAATTTAGCTACAAATGAAATAGCTTTTAAATGTATCACCAGAGATTTACAGTGGCTTCTCCTTTACATATCTGGCAGGATATCACAAACATAACACATTCGGTTTCCTGCTATCAAGCGCTAGATAATGTTCATATTTGTAAATGGGAAAATATATATAAATGTAACAAATCGAAACCTAATAGTATTTACACATCAATGTACAGTTTTGAATAAATTAACATTTGTCTCCTTCAATCCATTAACCTTATTTACATATGCGTTTTACGTTTATTATTATAAATAATTAGAAAACAGGTCCCAGACACAAGCAACTTAAACGTTGAGCATCCTCAGATGTTGTCAGAGATTGTTGCGTTGGCAGTCCTTTTTCAAAATACACAGAAAAATTTGGGATTTGCACTTATTTCATAATATGATTTTATCGCCAAATCAAGGATGAATGAAATCAGCATGCCTGTAGATCCGAAAAGTGGGTGTAACGAATGTTACAGTTTCTCCTTGAAATCCAGGTATGGGGCTTGCCTACAGCGGATGAAGGATGTCCCAATGTCCGAGCCATAACTTCAACCGTCAAACTTTGACCTTTTTTCACTGAAGCATAGTTATGCAATTAAAAAGAGTGAATAGTCGTGTTCATGGGGTCACTTTGGTGAATCACTACGGGGTGATACGTCTCTGTGTTTCTCCAGTCCGCTGACTAATCTTTGTATATTCTGCAGTTCGTTAATGGAATCCGTCCCTGAAGATTTGGGAGATCCCGTATTCTGGCCGCTTCCGGGTTTATGGCTATGGTGTTCAGACAGAGGACTGCTTTCCCTGCTGCCTGATTTCGATGACTCCGACTCCGCACTCAGAGCGCTTGGTACGCTGGTGGTAAGCAGACCGGAGCTCTGAGGAATAGACATTGGAATCTGATAGGGGCTGAATCGCAACCTTGGCCGTGTGCTGCTGAGAAAGGGGTTCCGGCTGAGGGTGGACGCGGCACTGCCGGCGGGGAGAGCAGAGGCCGCTGCAGCTGCAGCCGCCATGTACGTGTACGGGTAGGGTAGCAATCCCCCGAACGGTGGCATGGAGATACCCTAAATGTAAAACAACAAGCTATTTTAATTCATTGTCAGACGAAAATGGAGAAATAAATTCAGCTTGTTAATAAAGTTAAGAATTATAGCTAGTATTTTGTAGCAAGTTAGTGCGAAATGCACGTAGTTGGCTAAACGCAGCTGGCAAAGAGCTTTGCTCACTGCGTGATATAATAATTAAAAATATGTCATATCAAGCATAAACACCATTCCCCTCGTTTAGGACTGATTCCAAATTCAGCTATAGCCTACATTGCTTAACAGAACTAATGGAACTGAAAATACAGATTTATAAACGGGTTTAACGGTGGTTCAAAAACTAGGTTAATTCATACTTTTTTTTTTTTTGTCCTGGGGATGTTGTAGTAATATCTGGAGGTACTGTTAGCAAATATTTAGACAGATTTAAAATACATTTTATTATAGCTTAGTGATAATGCATATCATAAATAATCATCATACCTGAGATGCCAGCATATGTTGTGATAAGTGGAATGGGAAAGGGTTGGGTGAACTGGTACTCTGAGAGGATAGGCTGCCATTCTCAAGTCCACTTGCTCCAGACATTGAGGCTAACAAATGTCCCATGCCCATGGTTGAGAAAGCACTAGGAGTCATAGCAAACTGCCCAGGGTGAAATAAGAGTGGTTGTCCTGTACTCAGTGGGTTAAAGAAATGTTGATTGTGTAAACCAGAAAGGGCCAGACTTTGCAGGTGACTTGCACTAAAATGTGATGGGCTCTCAGTTTGAACCATCAGAGGGGAAAAGCCATCTTTGACTGTGCTCAGGCCCACAGAATCCTTTTTGGAGGTATCTGACTCTTTCAAATTCCTGCTGTCCAGTTTGTCCTTCTCCAAGTTTCTGATGCTGAAGACAGAGTCATTCTCTTTCCTTGAATCTGAGTAGTCCCCTTTCTTTTCTGGGTTAGATCTGTCCTTGACCCTGTCCTCGCAAGGTGGGCTGAATGGTGATTGTGGTCTCTGGTCTGGACTGCTAACTCTGATCATTCCATCATCGTGTTGGTCAAGTTCGTTGTCACTTTCATTGCAGTTTTTGTCATCTGGAAAATATAGATATATTAAGCACATCAGCTTTATTACTTTTGATAAAACCAAAGCAATTGGCAGTTTAATGTACAGTGTTATTTCCACTCCTTAAATAATACAACAACTTGCATCTGTTTAATTACTCCCTTTGATTACACAGGAATGGGTGAAATGTGTTTTCCACGTTAACTACTTCCTTTCTCTGTTTTCATTCATGGCATGAGCATGACTTCATGAAACGTTTGAGATTTGGATAGCTTGAAGGAAAATTTTTAATGAGCTCTTAATGAATTGTGATGAAATTCAGATGAAAAATTATCGGACCCAAAACATGTGCATGAGACATTCTCTATAAAACCAATCTACACTTACTGTATATTATATATCATAAACCTATAACCAGACAAGCTTCAAGGACTAACGGTTCTCATCGCTGGTTCTATAGAAATTGAAGAGGCATTCTCCTCATCAGCTAATTTATTGCAACTTACAGATTTTTTTATTTATTTTTTATTTAACATGAGGATGTACAAATACATTCTCCTAACCACACTGACAACTATCCCTCATCAAACTTCATGATACAGTAGTCATCTTTACAGCTATAAATTAGTCATAATATGTCATAAATTGTTCAAGCTAAATTTATTGACAAAAAGGAAAAAAAAAGAAAACATAAAGCTAAATTAAAGTAAGTACAACCAAAACATTGACACATTGACTAGAATAAAGCTGAAAACATATAAAGACTGAATGTATTAAAACAATCCGCATTTTCTAGTAAGTACAGACAGTTTCTTCTTTTCGCTCTTTTAAAATGATTTTAGCCTGTAACTGGTCAGATGTTATTTCAAATAACAGACTGGATAATCACAAATTATAGAACAATGGCTGTGCATATTTATAGTGTATGTAGCTAATTGCACATGCAATTACAGCATTATTTTACTGGGTCATCCCGGCAGTAAATTACAACCTTTTCACAGGTAGCTACATGAAGTGGCTATGTTGCAGTGACATTATATTCTTTTATATATGCAGTGTATATTACTTTAATCTGATCTCATTTTTAAATTTCTGTTTTTGTTTTAAATAGTTTACTAAAGTGCAATAGTTGTTAAGGTATAGTGAAAATTAATACATTCTGCTATGGTGTGCAATGCATTATGAGCAGTAAACCAGACACTGGGAAACACTTCCAGCCAGACAGATCAATCTGACAGTAACTAAACAACGGTAAACACACGGACACTGTAAACACATTCATCAGTTCACTCTCTATCAGTAGTTTTAACTAGTTGCTGGCAGCATAAAGGTCATCAACTCTCCACATATGAAAAAAAAAATCTCTGGATCTAATAAAAATATCAGGAGAAAAAAAAAATCTACATGATACACATTAAAATAAGTTGATCTAATGCGTGATTGCAAATTCCATGCTAAAACGTTTATGCTTTTTAATGTTAACAAAAAAAATACTCTAAACATAAAAAACTTTGCACTAAATTAAAAAATGTTTTTACCTCTGGATCTGTTGAATTTAAGTGGACTTGTTGCTGGTCCAATCGGCGAATGAACTGAATCCCTCCCAGTAGTTTGTTCGCAAGATGAGGCGTCGGAATCTCCTCCATCTCGATCCACTTTGCACTGATCATCATACATGCGCATTGACGGCAGGGCTAACTGTTTTCTAAAAGTTTAAATGCAATTAGATAACTGTCATTCCTAAATATTTGTGTGTTGTGCGTATCTGGAGGTTAAAAAACAACAGTTGAGACACAGTACCTTTTTTCTCTTCTTCCATTCCCCGTGTCTCTGAATCCTTTTGCGAATGGATTATTATCGATTTTCAGTTGTGTGATCTAGAAAAAGAGTGAAATTAGATTTATTGCATTTTTCATGCTTTCTCTGTGGTAGCCTATTTCAAATTAATAGCACTAAATTGTTCTGGGACTGTAATTCGTATTATTAAGGAATGATCTAATTAGACTAGGTCTATGAAAACATGATCTCCACAACGGGTAGTTGAATCTTTTGTTAATTACGTTTAATTCATTGTAGTATAGATCGTTTTTAATTGTATTGTTAAATTAAATAATCCGAATGGTTTGGTTTGTTCAGTCGAATTCGTTGTGACTTCACGTGATGCGGTCTTATTTCACACCACACTAAACTTTCTTTTTCACGAGGTTACATTTGATTGGTAAGCATATTGTATTGCTAAGCATCTCAAGTAATACATACAAACAACTAGTCTGCGCACTTATCGATTATAACTGTCCTGTAACTTTTGCGTTCAGAGCCACCAGACTCAGTGTGCTGTCATCCAAATTATAATAAGCAGACTAATTTCTATTCATGACAATATCAACAGAACAGAAACTGCGTAGGGAAGATACTAAACAGAATTCTGAACTATACATGTTACGAGTAGTTTATCTTTCTGCTCAATAATAATAATAATAATAATAATACGAAAACGAAACAACTAAACTGCGTTTAGGCGTTTTAGTAACTTACCTTGTCATTCTGATATGCAGTGACAGCTATAAAATCGGTCTCAGGAAATACATATGTCCTGAAGGTGCTGTAAGGGAGCTTCAGAATGTCGTTGGCTCTGACGATATGAAACCTGGGTTGGTATTTGTGCATCGAATTTAGAATGGTCTGAAAGATAAAAAAAAAAAAGTTATCCGGTCAATAAAAATATCAATAAATGGTATTAAAATGCAGTTAAAAAAGAGAAACACAATTCTGCACAATAATAATAAAAGTTAGAGTAGAAGGCCTTTTTCTGCTGTAATTATGGTAAGACTTTTGAGGTGATAGTTGAGACACGTATCATTGTATAAATGATTATTTAATTTGTGTATTACTATTATTATTATTTTTAACCTTGGACGTTTTTATAATACAAAATACATTCGAAATTGCCATTTAACTATTTTACATGTTGATAGGAATGGTGTTATATAGCTTGTGGTAAATAAAAAAAATAAAAAAAATCTTCATATCTTTGACTCAGACCGTAGATCATGGAACTTAGTTTGCACCATGGCATTTAATGTTAAAGCAACTGCTCTTTCATGCTTCATTTAGGCGACAGACACTGAAAACACGTTAAGAATCCAAAGAACCTTAAATGTCCAAACTCTGTGCTTGGCTTAATCTCGTAATCATCTTTGCTTCTTGATCATAACTTTATTCACTACAGTATTCACTTTTCATGTTCTATCACTGAATCAAAATAGCATAATAGGAAAGAGGCAGTTCAAGAAAGAAAAAAAATAAATAATGCAACTTACAAATCCGTGTTTATCCGAAATATTGTTGGTCAGTTTGAGTTTGTGGAAAGCAACAGGCTTTGCCATCCACTGTTCACCCGTGGCCGGGCTATCCGGGTGAATGTACATTCGTTTGGGCATCTCAGGATCGGCCTTTCCTGCGACCATCCACCGAGAGTTGTGAAATTTGTACCGACAGTCGTCTGCCGCAACAATATCCATCAAAAGTATATACTTGGCTTTTTTGTCCAGGCCGTTCACGCGCACTTTAAAGGGAGGAAACATTCTCCTGTGGACGTAACAGACATAATCATATAGGTATGGAGCCGAATTTATACAACAATATATTTATTTAACCATGTAAATACATTTTAAAAGAAATGAAATACAAAGACGTAGTTCAGCTACACTTTCCATTTTAACCACAAATAAATAGTCTGCATATCTAGGTCGTTTTGCAAAGGCCAACAGGCTATCGTATAACACAATCGCACCGGACTATATACTTGCTAACATTTCAAAATATTTTACGAGTATATTAATAGTCAAAGAATTTTTTAATATTTTATGCTTCTTATATTTATATATTTCAGGTAGGCCAAACAAGACGAGGAAAAAAAACCCACAGCCAATTACGGCTTGTTTTCGCAAAGAAGTAGTTCTCCTTTGTGTAACGCAATATATACGTTGTTCAGAAACATTAACTATACTTATATAACAGGTATGAGTTTCTTTGTGCTTTTCATAATAACAGAACGAATGTGAATGTTATTCTAATGCTGACATGAAACAAAAACGAAGCCTTTTGTGACTGTTTAGTGCCGTCGATGTATTTCGATCATCCAAAACATAATTTCTATCGAGCAGTATTTAATTTCGAGCTAAATTATATTTTGTATAGAGAAAAAGACCACACATTTTCAAGGATAAGTACATAAACATCGTTAACATCAAGTTATACCACGAAAAATAAAAACATAAAACGGCCTTACCTTCCTGATTTAGTGATGACCATTTCGGTTCCAATTTTGTGGAATTGATCCCAAAGGTCTTTAGCTTCTAATGTAACTTTAGGATCGTCTTCAACGTCCTCCTCTGGCTCGAGACTCTTGAAGGAACGGAGATGAGCCGCCTGGTGGTGATGTCCAAGCGCCGCGTGTAAGCCAGCCTCAGCCGCGCCGGAGAGCGCATGATCCGCCAGCGGTTTACTGAGACCCGGTGGTAAAGTGAGCGCTGGGAAGAAGGAGGGTTGAGCCGCGGCAAGGAAAGCTGACATGGGAAAGTCGGCCGGCCTGTGCGCGTGAAAAGGGTGATAAGCCATAGCGTTCGCTGTGAAAACTGGATCTCTCATCGGTGCATCCAAAAAGCCAGATGAAAATATAATATTCTAAAATAACTGCGCCTGTAACTCGCGTAAGTCCGACTGACTGTCGCCCTCTTACAGCTGAAAGACAGTGTTGGTTTCACAGTAGTTGAAGAGGATTGGTAGGAAATGTCACTACCGTCGGGGATGTCCAGTTGCAGCACAGTGATAATATCCTTCAAAAGAGCAACATTGACACTTCTGTGTGGATTTACGGCTTTCCTTCTGTCCAAGCCACTACAGAAACTAAAGCAGCCCCAATAACAAGGATGCGAAAGTCGTGCGCACTGATGTAGAATTGGTAGGTTCTTCCCTGACCACTGTGTAACTGTGTCTGTCTTACATGTCCCTTCTCACTGGTTCCCCGTACTAATGAACCAAACCGTCTTGATTGCAGATTTTACGCATTCTGGACCAATTGTAGAGCTCCATAGGCGTGGTTTTGACAGCTCCAGCCAAGATCGTGAAGGGGGGGTTGGCTAGAAGGTGTCGGAAGCATTTGCAGTAAGAAAACATGTCAACAGAATAAAATATTAACCAATGACAGAGTAAGGATCTGGAAACCCCACCCCCGCATAACCCAACAGAGGAACGGTCATCTGGCTGTAGGCAGCCGGGTAAGAGAGTGCTTTTCCCGGCTTGTGTTTCATCAGTTTGAGGATCGTTTGCTTTCTTGATCTTTATGCGCCAACGTCGGGCTTTAGGAAATATAGCGTTTTGGACATTACATTTTAAAGCTACGTGTAACTAACAAACCAAAATGATTCTAATTTCAAACAAACTGTCGCTATTTTAACCGTTTTATAATATAGCAACCTGCACGTCAGGGAAATTCTAGAAGTAGTTATATTAAAGAATACACGCATTTATTTATTATAACAACTTTCCCATAGTTTGCACAATTAACCGATATTAAATCGACCGGATTAAACAAATTACAGGATATTTAATTTCTCCAGGCGATATTCAATACAACGTTGGTTGCACGGAATGTGATGCTCGCCTAAAATCAGAGTGCTTTTGAAGGCGAAAAGGAAGGAAGGTTTCAGCGAGATTTTTTTCCAGTTTACGGATTGCCTAATGGAAGTAATAACGAGGTACTATCACACGTAGTTTGCTAAAACAACGCGCTTTTTTTTTTTATGCCTGCAACAAACTCAGTAAATCGAGGCATGTTCAGGGGGTTCTGTATTTTATGTAGCCAGTAAATGAAAGTTTTATCTGACCTCTCTCCCTTATTTCTCAGAGCTGTTCACGATTAGTTCACGTTAAATTGACCGACAGGGTACAGCAGAGTAACAATCTGTGCTTTAAAGCTCCATAAGCAGTCGTGTACCTTTAAGAGGCTCGTCAACAGATCCTTGATTAAGTGGGACTCCGTTTGTTAAAGAGCGCTTGGCGCCAGTCGGCTGGAGTCCCACAATAAGAACCTACCCCTGTCAATTCATATTTACCCCCAGATTCTCAAACAGCGAGCACCAATCCACTCAGTGTTCCACAAAGCTTACATGTTGAGAAAAATCCCCCCCTAATTTTTGTGCCAGCCTATTTCCGCTTTCAACAATTAATTAGACCTAGTGAAAGTCCACAGATCGAAGATTTATCTCTTGTGTTTGAAACGATGTCTGATCAATTCTGGCTAGACTACTTTGTCCAAAAAAGACTTTGAATGATTTACATTAATTCCACACATGATTTGTTCAGAGATTTGGAAACCCGTACAGTGTGAACAGGAAATGCATTTTGTTTGTTCATTTCAATTGACTTATTTCATTCTCCGAAATGCTCACTGTAAACCTCAGAAATGACTTCCTACTTAAGGACTCAAAACAACAGGACTGTCCTGAGAGGGAGACACAGGTTGCTTCTGACTTGATAGTACCGTCAGAGATGAAGCAGCTCTGCGGTGTTGAATTTATGACAGATGCGAGGATCTTTACGGGTCCGGGATTTTCAGTCAAGCGTGTATGGAAAGATATCTCAGAATAACAGAAGAAGGACATTAAAATAATGTTTTGGATCATCCTGTATCGCCATGTTTCGTCTTTGGTAAGAGCTCTAGCATACTTCTATTAGGGGGCAAGCTTCATGTTTTCAAAGTTATGTAAAATAAATGATGAGTGCAGGTGGATTTTGAATTGTTTCAAATGTTTTGAATTGTTTTGAAGTGTACATTGTAACTTAAACAACATATGATTGTATTTAATTGATTCTTTTTAGAATTCTCAATATCGATTTTTTGTATTTTATCGTGCCTCGTGTTCTGTTCGATTCTTAGTTATTGAACAGCAATTTATTTATTATATATAAACATAATATTGCTTATAGTTAAGTTTTTGTAAGTTTATTTGTATTGGGATAAATTGCAACTTTGTTTAAATCTGTATTTCAATTTTAGAAATATGACAGTTTACATAGGCCTGTATAAATGAAACGACGAATTCCAAGAAATTTACGTCTTGTTCGAGGGTATGTCAAAAGTTTGAGGATAGATAGAAATCAATTACACAACTGACAATGTTGAGCTATAACATCATTAACTTTAGTTTATGTACTACAATATGTTGAAAAGAGGTTAGCACAGATTAAGCAATGTTAAGCAAGTTAATGATTTTACCATGTATATACTCATCAAGTTAATTATATAAACAAAGATCCACGTAGTAGTTCAACTCATTTATTTGTTTTAGTAAATTTACGCCGAGGCCCCGCGTACCACAGTTGTCAGTGCAGGTGTTATTTAAGGGCGCGCTTCCATTCAAACGCATTCTGTCTTTCTCTCTTTTTTAACGTCTTATGAATGTGACTGACCACTCTTTGGTCTTAGGTTAAAATAACTGAGTTTAAAGACATTTTAAAAAATAAAAATATAATGTTATTTATCATCTCCTCGCCTGCCTACAGGATAGTCAGTGGTTTTTAAAAAGGTTTTGCAATCACCATGCACAGCATCACCCGCAAAATACCCTAACGCTGTATTTATCCTGTGGATCAAGTTCTTGGCGCCAGACCGTTTAAGACCTGTCAAAGTTCTTCATATTTCTCCGGTTCAAGAACAGCCCAGAAGAACCCCTCCTTCACACTCTCTCCTCCGCTGTCCCGTGGTGCTGCCGATGTTATAGGTGCATATTCTACAACCACATGAAATTGAAATGTAAAATTGTCTTTTTTTTGTAGGCTACATGGTTTGCAAGATGTGTGCAGGCCAAAAGTAGATACTCATAAATAGCATAAGTTATTATTTTATCCAGTTGTGATACAGTGCTCTGTAAAAGCAGATTCTCTTTATTTTATTATCATTATTTTATGACACAATACAATATTACATTTCCACACAACTGTAAGTCAAAACTTTTATTTTTATTTTTATTTATTAAACTTTTAAGAGACAAAACCCATCATTTCTCAGACCAAGGGACTCACTTGGAGGCGCCAAAATAAGTCGAATTATTTCTTTGCTTTATAAACTTTTTTGTTGTTGTTGTTTGTGTTTTTCTTGGTTGCGAGTAATAATACCACAAATCTTTCTGTAAGTAGTGAACATGACTGATAGTTTTTCCTTTTGGCGTAACTCAGACTTGGTCTTTGACGTTTTCAGTTTATTCACAAGTCAGCAGGTGAGCTATAATACAACAACGCAAGAAGTGGCGTGAACTTTATGAAAATGAAATAAAAAAAAGTACGTCATAGTTTAATAAGAACCTGTTTTAAATAGTATTGTCTTTATCCGTTAAAGATGCTTTGTTTTCTTTGGTGTAGAGCACAGAAAACCTACTGACAAAGAAAATTATGTATTAAGATTGCAAACAAGGCGATAAAAGAACATACGGCTTCATTTTGTTTTATTATTATTATTATTTTTTTAATTTTGAAATATTGAAGTGACTGGAAAAAATATGATTATTAGATCTATATGAGTAATGCCACTCCTTGTCCTTTGTAAACACAAACACGCCTTTCATCTAGAATCCAATCAAAATACCCCAAAGAACACAAGATTTAAACATCTACAGATAAGAGTAATATAATCTAAAATGTTCTGTTCCAGGTTTTGTAAGATATTACTTGATAAAAGAGATGTAAACGTGTTCTTTATTAATACGGGTTTAAATTGGTTTCTTTACGAATAATTGATACCAAAAAGCTCACTAACATTATTAACGACTATGCTACAGAGCTCTGTCACATCTACAGCATATAAATATTAAACAACCTCACATGTAACAATCCACACATTTTGATACTCGCTCCGACAATATCATAACTAGCTTATATAGGCTAATCTACTGGAAGCCTCTAGCCTATTTTTTTAATATTCTAAACAAGCAGGTCAGGGATGAGGTCAGGGATAAGGTCAGGTTTGTCGTTTTAGGGGATTTTATTACAAGTGCAAAAATGTAAAAGCACGAAAATATGCCTACATTTATTCTTGGAGATATGGCTATTTAATCATTCTGTATGTTTCACACACGAATAAAAGAATAAAGCAATATAAATCATCTGATGGCACAGAACACCATCGAATAAGGAAATCGTCTTATCTTATGAAATGTACCTACATGTTTATGGACTTTCATAGAATTTTATACTGGCCTATGCACACACAAAGGATATAAAGTTTTCCGGATTTATCAACAAAAGAAAAAAACTGATCATAACTTTCATAATAATTTATTCACATTGTAGCAGACGGTATTTAATATTTAATATAGTATTTAATACATCAATATATAACTAATCTGTGTTATTTTGTTTTGTTTTATAAAATCCACACATTTGAAATCGACAACACCTGTCCGATAACTACGATTTTCTATAGTTTTCTCTCCGATCTGATACCTGTTGGTCTGCAGATTGCGTGCTAGTCCATTCAAAGTGATGGACCTGTATTTGCGTACAAGCTTGCGTGCTGCAAAAATTGGATAAAACACACACAAAAAAAATGGTTTTCACAATTAGGCTATACATGTCAAGGCTTTAAAATAAGTTAGGAATTTATTTTGACTACACCAAATAAAATGTGTTTGCAAATAAATAAATAAATTAAAAAATAATAATAAAAAAACCCTGTAAAAATAATTTTGTAAATCATTGTATTCTTTGAACAGACTTCACCTTGGTAACCGTTCTAACAAAATATAACCAGTAAATAAATAAAAAAAATAAGTAGAAACAATAAATAATTTTCTTTGACTAAAGGGTACAAAACAAAGAACACTTTTTAAGCTTTAGGTAAAACAAACTGAGCCATGTTTGGTGCATCAGAGCACAGTATATGTTAGAAATGTATATGAAAGAAGCAGTCCTGTTAAGAGATATTTTGCTGGTAGTTTGTTAAGCAAGTTGAAGCCAGTAGTTTTTGTTTTGTTTTTTTCCTGGCTGATGCATTTGGTCTGTTGTTCCTGGCTGATAATAGTCTTTGAATTCATGTAAAATACTGCTGGCCGTTGTAAAAAATTTCCTTTGTCCTATTTTTTTTTTTATCCTCATCTGTTGGCAAAAAATGTTTGGGATACCTTAAAAAGGTCATTCTTTCAGCCAGCCTCTGGGATGAGATTCACCACTGATCAAAGGCTGGTGGGAGTGTGGGGGAGAGGCAGCTCTCTTCTGGGTTGTATTGTAAGGTGAACGTATTAACTTTGCAGGTCAATCTCACCCTACATCAGCATTACACCTCTCTGAGGAATGCCCTATAGATGTTTTTATACTGGCTGGTTAATACAAACACACAGGGTTAGGGTTAGGCAGCGGGACTAGGGAGGGTTCTTATAAGGAAATCTGCTGGAAATGTTGTCAGAGAAATGGTATAGAATTGGCGACAAACATTAGTGGGAACTATTTGCTTATATTGAGACATTGAGACTATATGCTTATGACAATACACTTCTAGTGTAGGAAGTGATCTCAGAGGTCCCACACAAGAGGAATGGCTCCCTGGATACCGGGGGTAATAACTCGTAATTAAAGCCATACGATGAGTTGAGTCAAGAGTTGGGGAGGACAGGTTATGGGACATTATTCGCTCTTCTCTTCTCTTCTCTTCTCTTCTCTTCTCTTCTCTTCTCTTCTCTTCTCTTCTCTTCTCTTCTCTTCTCCTGGTTGCTCTTTCATTGCTTAGGTGATTTAATGTATATTTTAATCATGCATCAACAATGTCTCAGATGTTTCTCTCAAAACTCCTTAAGAGAAATAAATAGTGACACAAAGAGAGACAATTTTTTGACAAACAAAATGAATGTGGATAAATGATAACCATAATAATTTGGTATTATAAGAAATTATATGTGTTTATATGAGTTTATGTTAAAATTCTTTCCAATTCTTGTTTACTGGAAAATAATGTGAGATCACTGGAGCCTTTTTCTGAGACACATCCAAAAAGCAGGATACGGCGAAATGACATCAGATTTGATCTCCATTTAATCTCACTGCTGTCTGAAAGAAACAACTAAACTATTCAATTAAAATTGAAAATCGTGTCATAATTTACTCACTGCCCTTCCAAAATCGTATGGCTTTCTTTGTTATGGAAAGCAGAAGATGTTTTAAATAATCTGCTTAAAGGACATTGCGGTAGCATGACTTGAATCTATTGATACATTATAAATTTCCTGAAGTGACACAATCACTTTTATGATGAATTGATATTTAAGTCTTTAAACACCCTCAAATCAAAACATATGTACACAGACTACATCAAATAGCCACCACAAACCTCAAACATCAACTAAACGCCATCCTTTATTGGTTCTTGTGCATCACATGACCAAATCCATGATGTTTGAGGTTAGACTATACCAGCTGAGCTGTATGGATTAATTTCATGCTACCTTAATGCCCTTTTAGACCTTGAAAGTTTAGGGTCCTATTGACTTTCATACAAAAGACCTGAAACAAAATATCATCTTTTGTGTTTTATACCATGAGGATGAGTAGATAATGTTACAATTTCCATTTTTTCATTCAATTTTCTCTTATGCGAAATCAAGTAAGGCCTAAGCCCTGACTGTCGTCAATAAATTACTGACGGACTGTTTAAAGACATACTGGGAAAAAGAAAAAAGATAGAAGATCAGAGAAAGATGACACACAAAAAGAAAGGATGGAAAAGGTGTTCTGCATTTCCTCAGTCATCTATCGAGAGAACTAACAATTGGCCTGCTACATCCAGCCATTCTCCAACCCCTGAATGATCAGCTCCATCTCTACTAACATTAGAGATGAGAGCAGGCAGGAAGAGGGCCATCAATCTTATTCGCTTTCACCTCTCCGGTCACAGTCCACACCTGGGACACATTTGACATTATGTTAGGTCACCCTGGGCTCCAGTGGAGTCACTGCAAGGTCGAAACTGTAAAGTTGAAATCCCATTCAAAAGCTTAGACATCTCTGAGATTAACTTTATTTCTCTCAAAGAGGCAGATCGGATTGCACAACGGGCAGTGCAGATGTGATCAGAAGTTAGCTTGTAGTAAAGTGATAGTGGGGTTAAATGTTACACAGGCTGAGGAGGACTCAGTGATTGCCCAGGGATGGGAACATGAGAGATTATATACAGTTCACGACATCAAGTATTTCTGTCTAGGCATAATGATGTTTCAGCAAAAAACACAATCAAGACAGAACCGCAATTTAGCAGTTTATTTATATTTAAGGGATGGTTTTCTATCATCATTTACACACTCTTGTGTGGTTCTAAACCTGTAAGACTTCCTTTCCTTTGTAGAAAACAAGATATTTTGAAGAACTCTGGTAACAGTTTAGATTAGGAAAGACTATTCATTATTTACTGGTTGCTTGTAAAGCAAGTTGTTTGAAAAGCAAATATTGCTTGTAAAGAAAGTTGTTTGTCAAGCAAATATTAATGGCTTATTCTGAATGATCACTTATTCTAAATCATTTAACCCTAAACATAACTAGTAACTTAACCCTCTGTTGTTGTTTTTTGCTCTTCTTAGACAACATACATAAATGTACATATATTAAACCAATAAATGCAAACATTTACTTACCAAATGTGTTGATTAAGAACATTTTCAAACTCTGTGGAAAAGCTCACCATGAAGGCTGTCAAATATCTTCTTTCTGCAACGGTCTTCATGAGTTAAGTGACGTTAAGAATGTGAAATAGTTATTGTTTAAATTGAATACATTTTTTTTTAAGTTGAGGGGGAAAAGAAAAATGTTTTGTCAACTTACGAACTAGTTGAGACAGTAAAATTTAAAATATAGACAGTAAAATATGAGACAGTAAATTTTATAAAATATAAAGTTGAATGAACAAATTCAGAAGCTGCAAGTTGTGTCAACTTAAAAAAAAATTAATTGAAACAACTAAGCTGAAATAATTTTTTACAGTGTGGTACTAAATTATATGTGTGACATAGTTATGATCCATTTATTGCCACTTTTTAAGCATAGACCTGAAAATGAAATCCGTAACTTAAATTGTTGTAAATCTTAAATGCTTTGGAGCACAGACGTCAGCTTGGTCTCTTTTAAAAGAAGACACTTGGCAGATTATTGCTGAAGGGGGAAAAAAAAAGTTACAGTTTTTTAAGTTTGAATAATTACAAAAAAATACTATTTTAGAATTTTATATGAAATATATTTTCCAAAACATGTTTTACCTACAAGAAAATCAAAGCCATAAATCTAAACAAGCTGTGTTTTAAATTTGAGGTTGATATACTATGAGCTTTCAGTAAGATTTTGTTTGGGCACAGTACCAAACGTTTCTACTAGTTAAAATCCAGTTTCTATTTCCAATGTGGTCATTTCTGACCACAAACAATACAAGTGTGACTATTTTCAGGACCATTTCGAATCACGTCCAGGCCAAGTGCCGAAACCTGTACCAAGTTGTGTACCATTCTGATGATGAAGTAAACCAAAAACCAATATGTTAAATTTTTAGTTCAAAAATGATTGGACAACACAAGAAGGATTTCTATATGCATGTATTATTCACTTCATTATAACTTAACACTCACGTACATGCTGCATGGTCACACTCGTGACTGATATTCACGAATACGGGCTGCGCATGGTTTTATCAGCAGTAATCTCCAATGATATCATTTTCTCGGCCAAAGATCAGGCCCAGTCCCTCTTTGAGCCCCAGCTCCCTCTGGAATGTGAGTGTGGCTCATTACTCTAAAGGACTTAAGCTGATGAACACCACTAAAGACCTAAAAGCCTTTCTTGTGTAGCCTAATGCACCCACATTGTGAGACTTTTCAGACACTGGACTGCGGCTATTTGCTTTTTTCTTCCCCCGAATTCCCATCGGCCTGCTAGTTCTGCGCTTAAAAAGTGAATGTAGCATTTTTAAAATGTCACATAGACAATTTGTTCGTTTCCGGTCTAATTGCTCACAAACATAATAGTTTTAAATCCAAACATCTTTAACAGTTCGGTGTACTTTTGGCTAATTTCATCCTGGTTGAGTGAAAAAACTAGGAAAACAGATCAAGAACAAGCACACTAGAATGCACAGATTTAGAGCGCTCCGGTGACTAGCTGTAATCTTCTTACATATTCCGTTCTCACTTTCGGCCCCATACAGGCAGATATAAATCCGTCTGCTTTCACGTGATCTCAAAATGGCTTTGTTGTTAGTAAAACTGAGACCTCACCAACATATACACGTTTGATCGAGGGAAAGCATCCACCTCTTTGGCTCTAAAGCTAATCGCTTTAAGACACCCAAGCAAATCTGGTCTCAGATCAGATCTCTAGCATCCATGAGCGTTTCCCCCTCTCTCTCTCTCTGATTCAGAACACATTGCCCCAAATGAAAGCGCCGCTGTGACAGAGATACATGAAGGGCGGCATTAGACTCAAAAACTGAGCCTGAGATCAAAGGGAAACACAGGAGGCTCTTAATCAGTGAGTTGTGCCAGTGTCAAACCTGAGTGAGAGGGACTCAGGGCCAACTCGTGACTTACCCCAGCCCGTCTTGGCCATCCTCAGCGGCAACCCACATCCACAAGCCCCTGTGCTTCCTCTCCTCCCCCTCCTTTCTCTGATTTGTCATGTTGTTTAAAGTATAATCCCACCATGGTGCCCCAGGTGTCTCTGGTTAGCGCTAGCATGTCAAAATGCCCCTCTGTGGATCAGGCCGCAGGAAGATGAATCGAGCGCAAGCGCTCCATCTCCATATTTTCCAATCAAGCTCCATTAGACGGGGCAAAGCCAGGAGACATCCTCACCTCCAGTGCCCTGCAGCCAGATCACTGACATTCAGGATGGGGTTGTGTTACATGCTCATTATATACAGTACAACATTTCCATCTGTCACATTAGGAATTGTCCATGTGGCCAGCACAACAAAGCTAGTTCATTCCCTTCACCTTTATTTTACCAGACCACTGGTCCTTCTAAAATGTTTTAAGGAGTGTAACATTGTAAAGTGTGTCATCTCTCCCTCATTGCTTTTATTCGGACAAACAGATATTTAATTTCAAAACTCACACTATTTGTTGAGCTGATGTTGCTATGTTGTTATGAAAGCATCACACAAGTAAAATATCATATTTTCTTTTAACCCTGAATACATGAGAAGGTACACCAGTGTTATTTTAGTATCATTGATATACTATTATAGGTTTGGTTAACATATTATTTTCAGTTTTCACTTTAATTTTAGTTAAAGTTTTAGTTTTTAATTTAGTTGTGCTTTGTCAGTTTTATTGTTTTTTTAAAAAAAGTCTATATAGTTTTTATTTATTTTATGTACTTCAAGTTAAACTAAACAAACATGAAAAATGTTTGTTGTATCAGAATTAAAATAAATGTAAAATTAAGTTTTTGTGCAGTTAATTTTGTTCAGTTAATATCAATTATGCTTTATTTGAAGTAATATTTTTATAGTTTTATTTTTAGTCAATGACTGATTGATAAATAAATAAATAAATAAATTTTAAGATTCTTATTTATTATTTTATTTTATTTTATATTATTGTTGTTATTATTATTAGTTGTAGTATTTACAATTTCACAAATTATTCATTAATAAATATCATAAAGAGTGACACAACATGAAAGTTTACAATCTTTGATTTGGTGGGAATTTTTTTTTTCCAATATTAAAAGAGTAGTTCACTTCCGGAACAAAATTTACTGGTCTCACCAGTAAATTTATTACTCACCCCGTTGTCATCCGAGATGTTCATGCCTTTCTTTCTTCAGTCGTAAAGAAATTATGTTTTTTGAGGAAAACATTTCATGAATTATCTCCATATAGTGGACTTCAGTGGTGCCTGTGAGTTTGAACGTCCAAAATGCAGTATAAATGTAGCTTCAAAAGGGCTCTAAAACCAGCCGAGCAATAAGAGTCTTATCTAGCAAAACGATCTGTCTTTTTCTAAAAACAAGTAAAATTTATACACTTCACAACCTCAAATGCTCATCTTGTCTAGCTCTGCCATGTGTATGCATATATATATATATATATATATATATATATATTAATATAGAATATGACCAATCATTGCGCTAGATATGACCCTTATTACTCAGCTGGCATATTTTAGAGCCCTTTGAAGCTGCATTTAAACTGCATTTTGGTTGTCCAAACTCGCAGGCACCATTGAAGTCCACTATATGGAGATAATTCCTGAAAATGTTTTCCTCAAAAAACATCATTTCTTTATGACTGACATGAACATCACAACACAAATTTTAAAAACAGTTATACCTTAGTTACTTTAAGGTTTTTAAGAAATCACATTATGAATAAATTGTAACTTTATTTATTTATTTATTTACTTACTTACTGTTTTCAATTTATTTTAGCAGTGAAAAAATGTTTACATCACCTTTAAATGACATGTGTAGCATGTGTGTTTTGGTCATCAGCGTGATTCACAAGAACTAAACAGAATCCAGTCTAGTAGTTGTACCAGTAGAGGGTGTCTTGCTGCTGAGCTGTTCTGAATAATATTTGACATTTTTATACATCAGTTCCTCCCTGTTTACAATGATTGGCCACATTTGAGAACCATTTCCTTGATCATGTGGGCATGGCTTTACCATCAGGCACCAATCACAAACTGAAAACAGATACACCTCATCATACTTGTTGGGAAGAGGGGAATCATTAATGAGCCTAGTAGCATGGAGCATTGTTATCATTAAATATACTTCCAGACATTGCAGGTGGAAGTGGAGGAAGTCTAGAGAGCAGGACTAGAGCCGCTTTCAATTACGCTTTAATGAAAACCCTGCTACGGGACTGCTGAAGCCCGGGGCAGGGGAACCCTGTGCTGTTGAGCCATGAGTTAAGCCAGAGACTCTGCCGAAATATCTTATTTCTAAATCAGCCCATGAGCTCAGTACCACTGAATTGAGATCAGATCAGATACGTTACATATCTGGCTGTCAAAGTTCACATGCTTGGAATGTAATGATATTCTGCTGAGGGAGGGGGGCATCAAGCACTGTTAAATTGAATATGATTCATCCAAGTACTGGTGCTGTGCTGGTCTCTCAGCGGCCCCAAGATGGATCAGAGTATGGGCAATACATTAAAAAAAAAACACACACTTCCATAATCATGCACATTTCATTGCCTCAGTTAGTTCCACATAAAAAAAACCCCAAGCCATTTAAGGCAGTACTTATGCAAAAAAAAAAAAAAAAAAAAGAAGAACAAATGCACACATATTCTGTTATTATTTTGGTCTTGTTTTAAATTAAAAATGTCTACCATGTTAAAAAATAAACAAATAACATTAGATTAACAATTCTGTATAAGACTTGCTTACAGAACATACAGTATTTTAATTCAGAATTTTACATGAATTATTTTTTTTTAATAAGTCAATGTATTTTTAAACTGTATATTTAACTTAATACATTTTTTTCATCCTGGTATGGCATTAGCTATTATTGACTGCAATTATGTTTTTATTAAAAGTCTTTGTATTTTAAATTTGAGTGTGTCTGAAAAATATAGATAGATAGATAGATAGATAGATAGATAGATAGATAGATAGATAGATAGATAGATAGATAGATAGATAGAGAGAGAGAGAGAGAGAGAGAGATAGAGAGATCGATAGATATGTAGTAATTTTTTAGTGGAAGACAATACAAAAATACTTAATAATAATATGATAGACATTTTTTTGTTGTGTATATCCCAGTTTAAATTCAAGATGGTGACTCTCCAGTCAAGATGGCGATACAGGCACACACACAGATACATGTGTAATGCTCATACAGTAGCCTTAAACAGTCAGATTGGACCCAGAAAGTAGAGGTTTCATGAACGTGACTGTAAAAAAACAACAAACCCACCACGCCCGTTCCAGATGGGTTGGAAATGGCAGTCAGAAAAAGGCCCAAGCCCAGATAACATTATGTTAGTGTGACATGGCGCTCAAGCGCAGAGGCGAACCGAATCAGGATTTGATTAAGCGAGCGGGCGCAGAAAGCCCAGAGCGCAGGGCCAGGCACTCAGCCATGGCACGGCCACAGCAGAGATGCATATCTATGTCGGGACACGCCAATGCAGCACCGCATTCACTGCTATAATCAACCCAGCCTTGCGCCGGGGCAATGTGAACAGATATGTTTCCAATGCAAACAGCCTGTGCTGCAAAAAGCTTACTTCATCGTTATTAGACGTTGCGCAAAACAAAGGAGGGTTTCATTGCATGCTCTGCCAACCTCATCTTACATTTTGCAAAGCCCAATTATGTTTCAAAACCAATTCATAATTGCGCTCTGACCTTGTGCTTCACCAAATAAAACATCTGAATTGGTGCATTCAGGAGAAATAAAAGGCCGTTTTATCCTCAATGGTTGCTAGGGAAAATCCAGCAGGTTTTGAAATGCAGTTAACAAGTTTAACACTTTTCATGCAGTTGTTTCAAAAAAGTTTCATAGGTTTTAAAATTGCAGACCTCCCCTCCTTAGGTCAAATATTGCGACTTTATGAGCATACATGTGAATGTAGTTAAGTATGATCAATGTTAAACTGTTCGGTTGAATGAAACTGTAATGTTTTGATGAGCGATAAGGATCTGGCAAAGAAGGGGCATATGAAAAAATCTACAGAAAGGGCCTCACAAATAAGTTTGTAAAGCTATGGTTGAATGGAAAACTATATTTGGAGTAATTTACTCAATCAGAAAGCCATTACAAAACGAATTTGCATGAGCTCACCATATTTATTTTTTATTTTTTTGCTATGGATGTAGTCAATAGTTTTATTGCAACTTTCCTTTGCTTTAAAGGGAGAGTTCACCCAAAAATGAAAATTCTGTTTTCATTTACTCACCCACATTTTGTACCAAACCTGTATTACTTTCTTTACTTTCTTTTTTCTGTTTAGGACTCCACTGACTTGTGTGACAAAAAACCAAAACGTTTGTTCACGTTGCGTTCACACTGTCAGTTTTTGGGATTTGACAACCACATTTACTTACAGGTGTGACTCTCGAAATGTCCCGTTCACACAGCAGCTTACAGGCGCGTCTCGAATACTGTCTGTCTGAACGTGCAACGGGATTCAAGCCCGTATTCCTTAAGAGTAACCATAGCAACAGTGACCAAAGTAATATAAAACATGGCGACGTCCAAAAAACTGGAAGTCTTATCTCTTTCTGACAGGACAAGAGTCCAATCGAGCCGCTTTCAGCAATCCAGCAGCTTTTATATTTGGGTGAAGTGCGGAGCATTTTAGTCGAGCGCAGAACACAAAACTGACGGGAGCGGCTCCGGTGTAAACTGGATATAAAATTTCAGCTCATTTCTCCGTCACTGTAAGTTACCGAAACCACACATGAAAGCATGCAGCACACAGTAGACTCGCGTCCTGATCCGTTCACACAGCACGAATGTTCCGAGAATGCGGTTGTGGTTCCTGAAAATGTACGGGTGTTCGGTTCGGTTACAGAATGCAGTTGTACTGTGTGTGAACGTAACCGCATTAAGGACTCAAATACAGGACTAACCACCGTATGTGACCCTGGACCACAAAAACACTCATAAGGATGGCTGAGATACAACTATTTAAAAATCTGGAATCTGAGGGTGCAAAGCAAATCAAAATACTGATAAAATCGCCTTTAAAGTTGTCCAAATGACGTTCTTAGCAATGGACATTACTAATCAAATTACCAAAGTTTTGATATGTTTATGGTAGGAAATTTACTAATGGAACATGATCTTTACTTAATATCCTAATGATTTTTCGATCATTTTGACCCATACAATGTATTGTTGGCTATTGCTACAAATATACCCATGTTAATTAAGACTGGTTTTGTGGTTCATCTGCTGCTGAGTGAATGTGGCCTTGGTCATACAGATTTGGAACAACATGTAAATGAGTAAATGAGTTAAAAAAAAAAAAAAAAAAATATTTAT
>JAHKKF010509660.1:0-14914 GCA_019740295.1 Labeo calbasu
ATTAATGTCTTGTCCTATAAGACTCTTCCTATCAGAATCCTATAGGAATGGTTCCAAAATATGATAGAAATTCTTATTAGAATCCTGTACAGGTTTCCTTTGGAATCCTATAGGATTTTTTGACAAGGGAACAGTCAATACTGTTCATACATATTGTTTCTTGCTGCAAGTCAAACTACGCTATGCTAAACTTTTTAGCTTTTTGTTAACGCCACAATATCTACAGTATTGCATGCTGTGTAAAATAAACAACAAACATCAGATTAAAAAAATAAGCACTTTAGTCGATGCTTCAGGAATTTTGGTGTTTAGCTGTAGAAACATAATCAAGATCATAAACCCAAATATGTATGTCATGTATGACTACATAGTTACATAAAGAATAAGTTAAGAACTTACCACAAAATATGCAACAGACATATTTTTAAAAGCGATTATAGCTTCAAAATGGTGTCGCTTGTCACTTGTTTTTACTTTCGTTTTTCTAGTAGTGGCGCACTTATTAAAAAAAATCACACTCCCTCTAGTGGCATATCTCACTGGAATATATTTGAATTCTACTTTTAAACAGGAATGCGAATTAAGAGCCTGTCCACTTGAAAACAAAGAGGAACAGAAAATAATATTTCAGAAATTGAATTTGTTTGGTCACATTATGGATTGTTACTTCAACTGTCTCTTTTGTTTTCATCTTTCTCTGACTGAAACATCAGTGTTTAGATGTCATATGTCAACATTCATTCATTAAGCAAATTCTTATGTTTCTTGCATGATTAATTAACTGCTTTCATTGTCACTTCTCTTTGTTTTGCCTCTGCAGGTCTCAGTTTAGGGTTTTATTGGAGATTCTGTTGTTTTACCATGTTCTTCTAAAAACAGCTGAAGACTTTACAGTGCACTGGAGACACAATGACAGTTAATTAATCTAACAATAAAATCATTGTCAGGATCATTTTCATTAATATATTATAATAGGGAATATTTACAATACACTAATGAGAATTTAGTGAGAAATATGCCTAATTGTCAGGAAAACAATGTGTTTTATTCAACCTAATGCTGTTTGTTGTCTTTATGTCCTTCAGATGAACAAAAGAAAACAAGGAGTACGACCAGGACAAGAGAAGATCGTTATTTTAGTGCTTAGCTTTTTGACTTAATTCTGCTCTGTATTAAAGTAAACTAAAGGGTAATCAGTTTCTCTGCCTATAACCTAAGTACATTGTGAAACATTAAATTACATGGATTGAATCCAAAGAGCACGCAAGTACTGAATCATCTGTTAAACTGACCACAACTAACAAAAGAAATATAGAAATGCCCAAAATTAAATCCAACTTAACCATCACAAATTCATATTTGTCATGTTATGTTGTTATTATTCTCTTCGAAATGCCCATAATACCCGGTCCATCGTTGTTATTATTATTATTATTATTATTATTATTATACATTTTGTTTCTTGGGCTATTTAAAAGTAATATAGCTCAAACAAGTCGTTCAATGAAGGCACCTTTAGGTGCTGGTGGTCACAAACAGTAATGCAATGCTTGAGTTTTACAAACTTCCGTTTCATGATGGTCAAAGATGGTAACAGAGTGTACCGCTGAACATATACATAAAAGACATGATAGGCTTGATAAAAGGCCGTTTGATTGTGACCTTAATATAGGCTAATAAATAAACAAAAGCAACATTCATAGTTGTAGTCATTATCAGGATATAGGGAAATGGGGCCTGTTGTGTTGTGAACCATTTTAAATTGTATATTTACACCATACGTTTTTTATTTAATACCAGTTCAGTCTAAATCCTTTTTTTCCCTAGCTCAACACTGCGCTCTTGTCTGTTCTATTGTGTTTTGACAGTAATAGATAAAGACAAATGACCAAGGCTCAGAACAAGGCCAACAGAAATTATTGAGAAATTATACATTATTTTTGCTCACATATTCCTGATTATTGAACAGATTATGTAAATAGTTAAAGTCTCACATGCATAATTAGGTGTTAGATGTATTTTATATTTCATTGACTATAAACAGCACAAACAGTAAACTGATTCATAATAGCAATATCACTCTTTCAGCAGAGCTATTGGCCTGAGTTTCAGCACATATGCTTAATTATATTAACGTTTTACACTTAAACATTGAGCGAGACACAATCAACTTTACAGTTTAATGTAACATATATTTGTTAGCGTTGAGTCTTGTGGTTGTTCAGGATCCAGAACTTGAAGCTGCTAAACAGAAGTCTGATTCTGCTCAATATACTTCACCACCATATGATTCTTGCTCTCTAGATTTATTTTTCAAGCATGACAAGCTTGAATCACATTTTTAAATATTTTCTGTCTGAGTCAAGTGTATCACAGAGTTGCATAACATCTTAAATGTTTCAGGTCATTCAAATAAGGATTATTTTTAGTGTAATTTGAAGTTGAAAGGATTTACTACTCTTGTACTAATACTTATACTACTTTACTAATCACTGGGACAGGAACAATTAGGTTACATAGATATATTTTTACCTTTGGATTATTTGAGTTTTGAGCTGCAGTGTCATTTTTAGATCTTCCAGTTAAATCAGTGTAGCTCTTCACCAAACCTGAAACAATGAAGAAAACATCACTGAATTCACACATAAGAGCTGAAACAAATATGATTATGATATGATTGTATTAGATGTAGATCTAGAGTTTGTCTTCATGTAGTTCATTGAGACCTGAAAAAACAAGTACAAACCTATCAATGCACATTCAGCAGCACAGATGTGATGGTCACGAATCTCCATGGAGTCTGTTGTTGTGGAGCATCATCTGATTCTGTCTGATTCCTGTCTGTCTGTAAACTGTTAGTTTAATCTTTAATCAATTTCAGTCTTTAACAGTGCAATGAAAATGCTAAAATATTAGCTCTGCATAAAATAATAAAGTATATTCAATATGGAAATTTATAATGTGGATTGAATATAATTTGAGGAAATGACTTACCAGTGATGTAGATTGAATGCACTATATGCAGTTAATAAGAATGCTTACAATACAAATACAAATATATAACTTTCAAATAACAACACTTATGCATAATTCTAAAAAATTAAATACATTTTCTTAAAAAAAAAAAAAAAAATTCAGTGCATTCAGAAAGTATTCAGTCTCAAACATTTATTTTCCAAATTAATTAAGTTTTATTAACAAAGTTTGGTAGGAGAATGTTCACGTTCATATGCAAAATATATTTTTGACTGAAGGCAAGACTATTTAAAGGGGTCATGACATGAGAAATCATATTTTGCAACGTGTAACTTCACATGAGTAAATATATTTGCATATGACTGCCTCATTGTGATGCCATTTCTCACCTTCTCACCACTGTTTTAAGATGGAGTTAGTGTGCAGTGCAAAACATCTGATAATCTTACATCCAGCCTAAAGTTGTTGTTTTTTTTTTTTTTTGTTTTGTTTTTTGGTTGTTTTTTGAAAACTCTTTTAATTTCTTTAAAGAACTACTTCTTTAAGCATCTTCTTCTGCTTCTTCTGGTTCCCACAGTAAAAACTCCATTCAGTTTCTTCATAAGGAAATTGTTTTTTAGCATGAAATCATAAACCTTTAAAGACGGACCTACTGTGAGTTCGGTGGTTGTTAACTGATGATATATGCTTTTTTATTGCTTTTTGATTGCATTATTTCAGCTTATTTTTAAAATATTTGTGTTTAATAGTTGCATTTCTGGCAAAAAAAAAAATAATAATAATAAAAAAAAAAAAAAAAACATGACCCATGATGCTGTGCAGAAAATTCTATCAGAGTAGAGGCAAGCAAATCCTTCCAAAAGAGCTCACAGGGAACGCCCACTTGAAGCACCTTGAATGACATAAATGAGTCTGTCTTGCTATGCAGTATCTTTTGGTCCTCTAGTGGTCACAAACAGTAATAATACACAATGCTTGAGTTTTACCATCTTTTCAACTTCTGAAAGTTGTCATATAAATGTTTTGATTATTATTTTTGATTATTATTATTTTAGTTATTTTCCCCGTGAGGTCCACTTATTTATTTATTAAATTTTGACTAAATTTTGTCTTTAAAGTCTTTTTATGAACCCAGGAACCTGTGCCTTTAAGAGACTCAAAAAGAGATTCAGTTTCATGATGGAGAAAGATGGTCACAGAGTGAGTTTACCACTAAACATATACATAAAAGACATGATAGGCTTGATAAAAGGCAGTTTTAATATGCTCTTAATATAACAAACAGACAAAATCCATATCCGTAGTTTTAGTCCTTATCAGACCTATATTGTGAATCGTTTTAATATCTATATTTACACCTTATGTTTTTGTTGTTGTTGTTGTTAGTTAGTTTTGTTTTAATTTACTACCAGTTTTTTCTATCTCAACACTGCTCTCTTGTGGTCTGCTGCTCTGTTGTGTTTTGACAGTAATAGAAAAGCACAAATGACAAAGGTACAGAACAAGACCAACAGCAAACATGGAAGTCTCACATGCATAATTAGGTGTTCGATGTATTTTATATTTACTTGCCCCTAAACAGCACATACAGTAAATTGATTCATAATAGTAAAATCACTCTTTCAGCAGAGCTATTGGCCTGAATTTCAGCACCTATGGTTAATTATATTAATGTTTTAAACTTAAACACTGAGAGACACACAATCAACCTTACAGTTTAATGTAACATATCTTTGTTAGCATTGAGTCTTGTGGTTGTTCAGGATCCAGAACTTGAAGCTGCTGTAGATTCATATCTTGAAACTGTTTCAAGTTGTCTTTGGCTCTGTTTCCATGAGCAAGAAGCTTTAATAGTCCTTAAAAATGAATTTAAGTACATTTAGATTTAACATTTAAGCAGTAGTTCACCTCAAAACATAACTGTCTTGTGTTCTTGTCTATTTGGTAGCATCATGCTATTTAATACTTTGTGTGTAACAATGGTAAGTGTTTAAGTTGGTGATCAGTGAATGGTCACTCACCAGTGATGTGTAGTCTGGTGCTGTCACTGTATTTTGGAGGAGAGCCTGTGGTTACACAGTAAGAAAGTCCTAAATCATCAAGAGTGACATTTACTTTGCACTGAATATTTGTGTTTGAATGTTTTATTGTAGTAAAAAGTAGCTGAAGTTGTGGAAGACTGTAATATCATAAATGGAGGATCTGGTAGTTTCAGTAATAACCAGTTAACCTCCTTTACATCAAAATCACAGTTTATAGTCACATTTTGACCCAAATCTGTTAGTTGATCTGTTAAAGTCTCTGCAGATTGACACCATATGAGCAGATCTGTGAAATAAAACACATACAAAACAATTTGGAATGTAACTGTCATAAAACTATAAATTGTTAAATTAATTTACAAATCACATTAAAATATTAATGAAGTAAAATAAACTCACAGAGCTGAAGCTGCATGATCTTCAATGTGTTAAAACACATCATGATTCAGTCTTGTTTCTTTCACATTTTAGAGATGAAACTTTACCACAGAACGTTCAAAATAACAGGGTGATTTTAACCACAGTCAACAGGAAGTTAAAGGAGGAGAGGTTTGCTTTGACCACACATGTAGTATTTTATTTTATTTGTTCCAAAAAAAAAATCAACCATTAACCCATATAAAAGCCATTGACATTTATTTTTTTATTTATTTATTTAAAGTATTAATCTTAATTTCATTATTTCATACCTTTTATGATCACACTTTATTTTATATTAAGGTCCTAACTTGCTATTTATTACTAGTTAGTAAGGTAGTTGTTAAGTTTAGGTATAGAGTGGATTAAGAGATCAAAAATATGGTAACGCAAAATACATTTATAAAGATTTATAAGTGATAATAAACAGACAATATGCTAATATGCATGCTAGGTAATAGTGAGAATTGGTCCTTAAAAAAAAAAAAAAGTGTTACCTCTGTAACATTTAAATTTGTAAGTTGTGTTTAGTGTAATTTTTGTTCATAGTTTTCTGTTCTTTTTGGTCAGATGTTGTTACTCTTATTCTGTTTCCTACTTAAATGTTCAGTTTGACAGTTTTATGAAAATGAATAAACAGATTAAGATGTGTGAAACTTAGTAGTAAAACAGGTTCACATGTGCATTTGTTCACAGCGTTTCGTGTTCATGTTCACTTGGTTAAAGTTTAAAACACCTGCTGTGTGCAAGTGTATGTGAATGTGTCGTCTATCAAGTGACCAAACCAGTGGAAAACTTAATTTGCACGAAACCATGCGTGTAAACCACAAACAAGAGCTGTGCAGATAATAGACATTTTAATTTGCACAAAAAAAGAAAAAGAAAAATTAAAAAACAATTAGTATGCAAGCCAATAAATATTTTTAGTACATTTATTGAGGTTTGTGTCCTTGATTTCCAGTGATATGACAAATAATAAAATATAAAACTGTAGAATTAGTAGAAAAATTAATTGACAGTAGAGGACAGCAGTGCTCTGCTATGGACAAAGCCTGGTGTTTTCGGGGCACATTAATAAATCAAATTCAGCACACTGAAAGAAGAAGATATTAAATATCAATGGCCATATAAGACAGTATAGGATATCACTAGGACAGATGATAATAAAATAACATAGACGTAAATCTTACCTGTAGATTATTTGAGTTTTGAGCTGCAGTGTCATTTTTAGATCTTCCAGTTACGTCAATGTAGCTCTTCACCAAACCTGAAACAATGAGGAAAACATCACTGAATTCACACACAAGAGTTAAAACAAATATGATTACGATATGATTACATCACATATAGATAAGAGTTTGTCTTCTTGTAGTTCACTGAGACCCGAACAAGTACAAACCTATTAATGCAATGATCAAAAGCACATTCAGCAGGACAGATGTGATGGTCATGAATCTCCATGGAGTCTGTTGTTGTGGAGCATCATCTGATTCTGTCTGATTCCTGTGGACTGAGTCTGTAATATTCTTTTGAACAACTTCTGTAAAAAGTTTGTAGTTCACTCTTTATTTAATTTCAGTCTTTAACAGAACAAAGAATCTGCAAAAAATACTAGCTGTACATATATTTAATGGAAGTCCATCACGTGGATTAAAAATACATCTGAAATGAGAAAATGATTTGTGTTTGTACCAGTAAATCTCCTTTATATCAAGATCACAGCTTATATTCACATCAGCAAATCCTAAAGTTACTGCTAGGTTTGTTAAACTCTCTGTGGCTTGAGACCACATCAACATGTGGCAACGTTAAAGTTACTGCAAGGCAAGTTTAATTACACAGCACATTTCATACACAGTGGTAATTCAAATATTTAAAGTGCTTTACATTAGCATGATGTAAGGCAAGATATAAAGAGGTCATGACATGAGCAATAATAATTTACCTAAGATTTCAACATGTAAAATGTCTTTGTACTACTGAAACATCCTGCAAATTTCTTAAAATTCCTCCTTAACAAAACATTTATTTAAGCTCCAAAAATGGCTCCTTTGGATACTGTGGGATGCAATTCATCTTTGTTTCTACGAAAACATCTTATAATCTTACATAATTTTCTTCTTCTTCTTCTTCTTCTTCTTCTTCTTCTTCTTCTTCTTCTTCTTCTTCTTCCCCTTTAAATAACTACTTCTTTAAGAAGCATCCTCTTCTGCTTCTTCTGTGTGCAACAGTCTGATTCCAGAAGTAAAAACTCCATTCATTTTCTGCACTGGGAACTTTTTTTTTTTTTTTAGCAATAACTTAGAAACCTTTAAAGCTTACTTTTAAAATAACAGTTTAATAGCTGAATTTCTGGCAAAAACTACATTACCCATGATGCTGTGCAGAACATGCCACCAATCAGGGTAGAGGCGGAGAAATTGTGCGAAAAGAGCTTGCAGGGAACACCCACTTGAAGCACCTTGAATGACATAATTGAGAAAATATTAGTTTGGTTCATATATATATATATATATATATATATATATATATGAAAAGTTAAGATGCAAAACCAGCTAAAAGCCATCTCGGTCAAAAATGAGATAATGATACTGAGTGAATGCTCTCGACACACAATACTTTTTCTTCAAACTCGCTAAAATAGCAGCCTCAGCCCAATCAGAAGTACCGGTATTTACATAGAAACTTTTACATCTGAGCCTGATAAAAATGCATTTTTTAAAGAAAGAGGTCAGATGGATTTAGCTGGTTTTGCATCTGAGCTATATATATATATATATTGAATGCTAACCATCACAAATATATTACTATTTGTCAACCTGAAGGTTGCGGGTTCAAGTCTCAGGGATTGCATAGTTATTTATGTATTTTACATCATACATTGGCTGTAGAGGACAGTGCTATACTCTGGACAAGACCTGGTGTTTCCGGGACACATGGAAAAAACAGCTTCAGCACACTGAGTATTGAAGGAGAGTATTGAAGACACATTTTAGCTGCAGTGTCGTTTTTAGATCTTCCAGTTACATCAATGTGTCTCTTCAGCAAACCTGAAACAATAAATGAAACGTCACTCAAATCACACATCAAAACAAAGATCATTTGCTACATTTGTGTAGATCTAGAGTTTGTCTTCTTGTAGTTAGTTCAATGAGACCTGAACATATTTGTAGTAAAATGATTACAAACAAAAATTAATGTGACAGTCAGAAACACATTCAGCAAGACTAATGTGATGATGGTCAGGTTACTCCATGGTATCTCATGTTGTGGAGCATCATGTGATTCTTTCTGATTCTGACTAAGTCTGTAAAACAGGTGTGGTTTTAACAACCTTTATTCAGTTTTAGTCTTTAATAGACCAAAAAGACATTGCAAAAATATTAATTATTTATAAATGTGTATAGAATATTTATTATGGAAATTTATCATGTGGTTTTAAAGAAATACATCAGAAATGAGGAAATAACTTACCAGTGATGTAGATTTTGGTGTCGTTGCTGAATTTTCGTGGTTCACTAGTTTTGACACAATAATAAACTCCTAACTCATCATTGGTGATATTTCTGATGAACAGACGACTGTTAGTTTTCACTGAGTATTTGTCTTTGAAGTTGTTTTCATATTTTGCTCCTTCAGATCTGCTACTATAAGTCCGTAAAATCAATACTGGTGGATCTGGTGATTTCTGTCTGTACCAGTAAATCTCCTTTATATCAAGATCACAGCTTATATTCACATCAGCTCCTAAGGTTACAACTATCTTTGTTAGACTCCCTGTGACTTAAGACCACATCAACAGATCTATGAGAGAAAGAAAAAACTTATTTATTAAGACATAAAATCAAAAGAAAACCCATTTAATATATCAAATGTGATGTGATAAACTCACAGATGTGAAGCTGTATGATCTTCATCGTCTGATCCAGATGAATATCTTCATACAATCATTTTTTACTGTGAGTGGAAACATTCTGAAACCTCAAGCACACAGACAAGAGAGGAAGTCAGAGCTGGGCTTCTCTGATAGGACTTTTTAGCCATCTTTAACCCTTTAACCTGAATGCACTATATACATTCATTTTCACTCAGCTCTACTGATTATTTCTGTTTATAACTGTTTAAAATACAAAAATTGTGTAAAAGATATGATGCAAAAATGATACAACTTTCAATTAATTTAAAAACAATCTTATGCATAATTCTAAGAAGTAACTTTCAGATTTTATCAAAATATAGCAATTCAGTGCATTCAGAAATTATTCAGACTCCTTACATTTTTTTAAATTAATTTATTTTTTACATTTTGTTGTATCACATATAATGTATGTAGCAGTCTTGCGCTAAAATTCTGCAGTCTTTGGATTATGACAAGCCAGTTTATTTCTGCCACCTACTGGAATGTGAAGTGACAGTGATAGATTGTAGCTGTGTGATATTTGACCTACCAGCCTTTAACAATAAATTTATAAACTGTTTAACCATCTTAATCATGATAATCAGGTAAATGATTGAATACTACACAGCATTATATACAAAATAGGCTTCAATAAATGGAAATAAATGAAAATTAAATAAACAGAGCTTACTAGGAAAGAGGCTAGAATGCTAAATGCTAAAAATAATTTAAAAAAATAAAATAAACTTAAGTATCAGTACCATTGTAGCACACAAACCGCCTGATAGACTATTTGATATAGATAAATAATAGGCTATATGATAACATTCAAAGTGGTTTGAGACTGATAGATGACCTCAAACTACTCCACACAGTTATGCATTTTATAATTGTATTATTTTATTACCAGTACTGAAGAGTTCAAATAAGTTTTCTGACATACTTTTGGCTCCACCTGGACTGCTGGAGGGGTTGAACAGTAATGACATATTTGAACTATATACTGTGAGTCTAAATTACCCAGATGAGATCTAGACTTTGGTTTTAGACACTTCACATCCACACTAGTGGTAATCAGGCAATGCATTTCAAATGCAAATGTTTTGGTATTCGCATGCTTATTGTTTTTGTTTGCACTGCAACACCACACACCAAAATAAATAAATAAATAAATAAAAATACAAAAAAAAAAAAATCACTGGACAAAAAATTATTGACACCTTGTCAAAATTGTCAGAAATAATTGCTTTTCAAACATGTGATGCTCCTGTAATTTGTATTTAGACACACCTTTGGAAAGTAGCAGGTGAGGGCAATATAGTAATCACACTTGCAACCAGTTAAAATGGAGAAAAGTTGACTCAGCCTTTATGTTGTGTGTCACACTGAGCATGGAGAAAAGAAAGAAGTGAAAAGAGTTGTCTCTGGATTTGAGAGAAAAAATTGTGGAAAAACAAGAACAATCTCAAGGCTACAAGTCCATCTCTAGAGATCTCAATGTTCCTGTGTCCACTGTGCGCAATATCATCAAGTTTACAGTCCATGGCACTGTATCCAACCACCCTGGACGTGGACGGAAGAGCAAAATTGATGAAAAATTACAACGAAGGACTGTTCTAATGAGCAATGAGTCCAGATCTGAATCCTATGGAACACCTGTGGAGAGATCTCAAAACAGCAGTTGGGAGAAGGCATCCTTCAAGTCTGAATGGCCTGGAGCAGTTTGCAAAAGAGTCTCATTCGAGAACTCATTCATGGTTACAGGAAGCGATTGATTTCAGTGCATCAATTTTGCCTTTTCTTCTCTGTTTTTTTTTTTTTGTTTGTTTTTTTCCAATACAAACATAAAAATAAACGTGTGAGTACCAAAACATTTGCAACTGCAACAATTTTCTGAGAGAAGGGATTCATTTTCTGATAGAATTACAAAGGTCTTGATATTTTTGGCCATATATATATATCATGAATATCCTACGTTTTGGAGAGTTGTAGTATTTAACATTTATTTTCACAAATAAAAACATGATCATCACAGTGTAAGTGTATTCACATTATTATATGGAATATACACTTTATTTTATTAAGACTTTTCAAAGAAAAGCTAAAAATTACTGTACAACAAAATGTGCTCAGTGCATAATTTCAGTGTTGTAGAAGAGTTTATGATTCAAGTTATGTTAATAGCAATAATCAAGTAGTAATTTTACCTGCATAATATATTGATCATTATGAAAACACATTGATCTAAACAGTTTTGACAATACAGCATGATTAAAGCCTGCCTGTGAGACAACTTAACTGTATTTATTGAAATTGCCACTATCTATTAAAGTCACAATTTCAAGAAAGAAATGTCACAACAACCATTTATTATATCATTTTGAAAATGCTTATTTTGACTGGAAGCAGAAACACGCTGTTTTTGTGCATTTCTCTTTAAATGCAAATGAGCGGCTGCTCTCCACCCCTTTTCCAGAATAGGGATGTGCCTTTACAGCTCATAACTCAGATACTCTGATAAAAGATATCTGTTGTTGGCGCCGGTAGCCTTGTGGGCAGCACGCTGACGTATAGCGCAGTTGCGCTTCGGGTGTCCCAAGTTCAAATCCCACCTTGTGGACCTTTTTCCGATCCCGCCCCCATCTCTCTTTCCCACTCGCTTCCTATAATATCTTCACTGTCCTGTCCAGAAAAGTGCAAAAAAAAAAATGCCAATACTGTTGCGTATTGATTATCACTTCAACCACAATGAAATGTGTTTTAAACCATATTAGTTTAAACTTCTGATATAGGGTTTTCTGAATGCACATGCCATGTTAGTACTAAACAGAGTTCTCTGTTTTTTTGCGCTTCTTATTGCGGTCAAATACACGCAAGTTTATGTTAAAAAGACATAGAAGTTACAAAAACAGTCAGTCTGTGAAGGTAAACAGTTGTGTACACACACTGCTAACACACAGTTATACAGTATTCAACCAACATGTAAAAGTGAATTTTGCATAATAAGTTTGCTTTAAATCTGGCACAGAGACACTGAAGAATCAGGATATAGTCTAAATCCAGCATAGAGGGGTTCAGTGAATGTGGTGTTGAATGTGTATATGTGTGTGATTGTGTGTGCACTAGAGACGCTGTAGAAGGACAGAATGCCGGCCGACCAGTCCAGATAGACTCCCACTCTATTAGATGGGGATGAAGAAGAAGGAATGTTTGTGCTCACATTATTGTGCCAGGCAGTATAAATCATATCAGAAAAGTACAGGCACCACGACTTTTCATTGAGTCCAAACCGACAGTCAATCCCACCCTTCCGGTTGATTCCCTTGTATGTCACTGCTACATGACCCCATCCATTCCAGACAGCTTCCCAGTAACAGCGTCCAGTCAGCTTCTCTTGACACAGAACCTGTTCAAGGCTCTTAAATCTCTCTGGATGATCAAGATGTGGCGGCTGTTCTTTCACACATGATGTTGTTTTGTTTTCTTTAGAGAGAATGAGTTGAGCGTGTGCTGTGTTTGGATCCAGCGTGAGATCACAGGCATCTGAACACAGAAAAACAGATAAGAACATCTATGACATTAATAAATATGCACTGGTGTGTCTGTGTGTGTGAGGGCTTACATTTTCGCAGTCCTGGTGTGATCCTGAAATCTCCTCCATGGTCCAAACTAATAGAGAGACAAACATGCACACAAACAATGTTAAGTGAACGGAACTAATGTCCAGTTAAATGGTTTTACTACTGTGTAAAAATACATACACAGCAGTACCATAGTTTGTAAAAAGAGGTCTTCGCTAATTAATTTTTGTAGCTCGAATAAAGATTAATCTATATAGTTATTGCACATACAATTGATAGTTTTTGTGAAGATTATTTTTTAGTTCACTTAAATTAAAGTTTGTTATGTTTTATTTTTATAAATGTTAAAACAGAATGGCTTTCTGGCTATAATTAATGAATTAATTTCTGAATTAATTTAGAGGTTCAATGTGAAATTATGACAATATAAATGCTATATTATATGCAATTAATTGTGATTATTACAGAAAAGATTGGAATTATTTTTTTAATCGATTGGCAGCACTAATGTTAACCTTTTATCAAGGTTACTGTTGGTAATATTAGTTAATTTTACTGCTAAATATGCATTTCAATTTCATTTCTAATTTTATAGGCCACCCAAAAAGAGATCGGGAAGACTCTACCCACTTGGCCCCCTTTACATTTTTAATTTGATAATCCAGCCCTCAAATGAAGCTAATTGGATAGCCCTGCCCTGTATTGTATAACAAGAGATATAATATAACAAGAGATTAGGACTGCAACTAAAGATTATTTTGATAAAAATAGTATTGTCATTTATTGGGCAAATAATAACTGAAACAACTAAATAGTATTTATTCACATATCAAAATTTACATCCTATGCCTTTCATAACCGCTTGCATTCTTGCTGGCATTGTTTATGTATTTTTTTACTGTAATTGGGTATCTAAGGGAAAAAAAAAAACACTAAATCACCTGACTATTGTTTCTGAATTTCTTCCACAGATAACAGCGATAATTATATTATAGCATTAGAAATAGCCTACTACTGTTACTTAAGAGCTTATGAATATTGGAGGACAAACCAATACAGACAGCTAAAAAATGATTTTGGCAATCACCAATACTGTTAGTTTGAAGCAGCAGTGGCCTTACATAATTTGTTAAAAATCTTAAATAAATTTGGTTTAATACATTTGTTAAGCACTGTATATAGTGGACATAGTTTCAGTTTCTACATTAAAAATGTAAATAATAATACAGATAATAAAGACGAATAAAAACACAAACTCAGTGTTAACCAACAGGTGAGAGGAATGTTCTGCAGGAACATGTGTTCACTTTAATCAAAGTCATGTTTACTGTAATTTCTTTATAAAAAAAGGCAGCTATGAAGTGCCTGAAATTTATATTCAGACAATTACTCGCTGTTATCCCTTTAGAGGTCCTACTTTCATTAAATATGTGCACTAGACGTTGTCTTTTAAACCTAAATGTAATGTTCAACAACAGATATTTCAGCACAACGAATGTTTTTGCGCTGATCATATTAATTGTCTCTCTCTACTATGTTCTGTCCAAAGTCCCTTTAAGAGTCATTTTACTCGGCGGCCATCTTTGAAACGCCTCTCGGGCATGCAAGTACAGCTCCTATCTCTTTGAATTGGGAAACATCAAATTCTCAGAAACTGTTCACAAAGCTTACAATTAAACTTATTATTTGAAATCGCCAATGAAATTGTCACGGAGGCAGGACGAGAAGTGAACGATCGAGGATAGGTCCCTGTGTAGCGTGACGGAGAACTCAAACGCGGATACACACGAGTGAGCAGGTTAGCCACGCAGTTTCTCTAAGAACGCTCCAGCAACGGAGTAAAGATTTCCACCAGGAAACCCGCGTTCTCATTCACACACAGAAGGATATATAAACGTTCCACCAAGCGGTACTCACGTGAGTAGAGATGAATCGAGACGACCTACAAAGAAGTCCAACCATGAACTCAATGTCCGGTGTCAACTGAACCTTACTTCCTG